>WOGN01002123.1:0-17377 GCA_015342105.1 Leptinotarsa texana
AAAAAATTATTATAAGCAAAAATGAAAAACAAATTGAAAAAATTAATGAGGTTTCAAACCAATTATGTCACGACGTTTCGATTGTTGGTATCCACAATCATCTTCGGGTGATAACCCGAAGACGATTGTGGTGATAACAAGATATTCAGTAATACCATAAAGTATCAGATTAACATGCATTTATTCATAAATGCCAATCCTAAAATTCAACAGTAACGTAAGACATGGTTATGTTTCATCTCTTGTGAAATTTTCCTTACGGACAACCAAAATTGAAATAATATTGAAACATAACTTGTTTTGATTATTCATTAAGGAGCATGATCTATGAAATAAAATCTGATCTTTTTGCGTAGATGCCTATGTTATCGTATGTCTCACATTGTATTACGTAATTTATAAATCTAGCTTCAGACCTTTTTCGAACACTGTCAAGATCACTAGACACCTATTACTTTTTTCAACAATAGGTCTGTTTCACTTTTAATTTTGATTCTATAAAATTATACTATTCTTCATAGATGTGTTTCTCTAGATAGCTGGTATTACCTTCACGCTGATACTGTCCAATTTGGTTGATATTCAAAATGTATTTCACATAGAGCATGTTACAATGCTCAACATATGGAAACAACTTACAATATAGTAATATTGAGAACGGAAGGAATTTCAGAAAAATTGTTATGTGTTCGAACAAAAAACTTGGTTCAGTTCCGAAATAACATTAGAAATACCCAATCAGTGGACAGGCTCCAAAAAGATTTTCAGCAGTCAAACAAAAAATGTAACAACGTGGTGGATGATGATATCACCAGAGAGCCACCAGGTACATGGTTTTTCCAGTGCTATTAGTGACAAAAATACTCTTTTGGCGGCTGAATAATGTTCCCGAGGAAGACGGTTGATTGGTTATCATTGTTCAGCATTGAGGATTCCCTCACTTCGTTGTTTTAAATTGAGAATATACGAGGTCAAGTTTCAGTACAATTTAATTTCGTCATTTACAGACAATTTCTTCATTTCAGAAAGAGAATGAAAAAAATTGGGAGATAATCAGAAAACACAACCGAGGATACCAAAATATTCATTTAATTAGCTGGGGTTTTCCAAGAAAACACATACTTAGTTTCAACATAAAATATATTTCACTCAATAACATTTAACTGCATAAA
Source organism: Leptinotarsa texana (assembly GCA_015342105.1). Lineage (NCBI taxonomy): Eukaryota > Metazoa > Arthropoda > Insecta > Coleoptera > Chrysomelidae > Leptinotarsa > Leptinotarsa texana. Next base: position 1,173 of record WOGN01002123.1, read on the forward strand.
AATATCAAATAAAATATGGTTATAAATATATAATAAAAAAATACATATGGATGTATTGTTTTCCATAACTATTGTTACTATTGTTGGTGATGATCTTCCAAGAAAAACGGAAGGCGAAGAAAATGAGTGCGGTGTAACTAGTACTTGAGAGTCATTTTTACTACTATTGAACACGCATTCTGTCAACACTGGTATCATCATTCGTTTAAGTTGTTTTCTTTCTTTCACTATAATTTTTTTTTATTTAATACCTTCTGATTTTAGGGATATATATGAAAAATAATCATTCTTTTCGAAATTCCAAAACTGACTGGCCAACTATTGGATTGAATCGAAATGAAATGAAGTCGTTGAAGTATCATGGGAGAATATGAATTAAAAATTGAATTTTTCGATCCACTATCATTATTGATTCAGATTGTGATGAAACAAAATATGAAGAATATTCACAAAATAAAATTTGAATATTATTGAGGTATATTTATGACAATATTTTTAAGTGCTGTATCTGTCGCATATGAATATTTTCTCTTGTTGAATGGAATAATACCATTTGCAATAAAACATAAAGTATCTTCTTGCCTATATGGGTTTCGTGTCCCATTTTGAAAATGCACCTAGTAGAAATTACATGATATTACTAATTCACACAAAAATGTGTCCTACTATTCAAGATGAAAGCAAGATATTCAAATACACTGATGTAATAATAACTTATGTCCTAATAATTTCATCCAAACTGAGAAAGCTTAAGATTTACGCCATATAATGAAACCATCGGAGTGTCATTATAGTCCAATCCAAATTGTTGAAATACGTACCAACCAGATTGAGATCGCGCCAAGAAAGTATCCTTCTCACATGATAATCTATCAAACAATTTTAGACAAGGTTAACTCTATTCTAATTCCACTGATGATAAAAATGAAATTATAAAGTAGTACCAAATATGTGCTTTCATTAATACCAAAAAACAATTTTGTTTTTATTTTCAATGTCACGTGAAAAACATGCTGTTTGATTGATCAATAAAATACGAAGGCAATGATCTCAGAAAGTATCTAGAACAGTAGAATATTAACGTTATTTCATCAGATTATAAGTATTTTGGCTTCCTACTTCACCATCTTCTGAAGAAAAAATGCAAGGAATATCCGAAGAAAAAGAAATTGATTTTAAAACATAGTCTCTGTATGTATGGAGAATTTATAGATATGTCGTTCATTTGAATACTGTGAAAAAGAACCCATTCGAAAAAAGTACTTCGATAGGAATATTTGAATACAAGAAATTAAAGTATTTTCGACACACCTGTTTTCATATAAACATTTTAAATCACACGTTTGCCCATTCAGTTTGTACTACAAACATTTGTTTTGGAATCGAAACAGATATCATTCCACGACATATAATTATAAAAGAAAAATATAGTTGTAAGTAACTGAGAAAACCACATCATATGGTTGAAATATTTTCTAAGGTTCGGTCACTACAGATTAAATATTTCTGATGTATTCTTTAACAGATTCTCCCTTATTAAAAAGCTAAAGAGCGATTGGGAAATGTCTCATACATATTTTGGCATTCAACATCGACAGCCTTCTTCTTCAATTCATACAAGTGGATGAAACAAAAAACCAATATCTGTACAATATTATATTTCCAAAAATGAACTTTTTTACCTAAAAGCTAATCTAAAACTCAAGTGCTTGATTGAAACGTTCAACTTGCTGGTAAGAATCTATCTTATAGTTAGGTTTTTGTTCAAATGATACTTCATTGTGAGATTTCTACCAGACATGTCTAGTGAAAATGTCACCATGAAGCAACTTTTTTGAATAACTTATTTCGGTATCTCCAACGCGAAGCGAAATATCAAGAATTTTTCTTTTTCACGGGATGATATTTATATATGTATTAAATATATACACAGATATAATCATAATTTCAACATGACTTCAGTATAAAATTTTTGTTTATGATTTATATAGTTCAAAATGTAATATGGACAGTTTATCTTAAAATAATTTACCTCAGGATTTCAATCTAGATTCTTGGTCCAATAACCAATGCTCGAAAATTCCATGATAATATGGAAGTATCGATTTTTGTCATATGTCAAGGAACAAAATTCACTCATTGTATATAAGATATGTTATGACTACTAATTGTACCAGTTCTGAAATGAAAGCATAAAGAAATGAACCATGTTGAAATTATCGCTTGCATGATAATGTGAATGATAGGAATATCGGTGTTTTATGAAATTCCAACCTATGATTTGCAAATCATGCATGCCCCATGCTTGAAATTTCTGTAGTTGAAAACTAATTTTTGTTAAGATGAGAATTACAATGAAAAACCATGTTTGAATGATTGATAATTGAATGAAACTCAATTATCTATCCGTAACTGCATTCTTGAGAAGGTTTGCATTTAAGAAATGATATATTCATCAGAAGTAGGAATTATTATTTGTGATGACAGACCAAGGCCTTTCCTTTGGTATACTGAACAGAATATGAAGTTGAACGAAGTAGCATTATTCGAAAAAACCCCCATTTTGTTTGAACAGTATGGGGAAACTCCACATTCATCACATAATTGAGGAAAAAGTATGAAAACTATTGAACATTTCCTGGATTTGCTGATATCATAAAAAACAAAATAATAAATCCTAGGTCAATTTCAACAAGAAATCTAAGGGCTCAAGTAGATTTTACCGTAAATATCAAGGTCAACTCAATGTTTTAAAATATAAACACCTTTTTTGATACCCAGAACTGAAAAGAGCGAACAATTTCAAGTTTGATTATGTATTCAGGTCCAAGATTAAAGGAGCCCAATGATCCATAGAGTATTTCAAGTTATTACTATATTCGCGAAATTTCTAGGTATTTTCCTACTTTTTTCTCAATTTATAGATCACCTACAAATCTCAAATCGTCTCCGACGATATCTCCATCAATTATTCTTCGATTAGAAGATTCTAAAAGTATCTGTTTTTCAAAAGCAAAAAACTGTCAAATTATTGATTCGATTTCTATTGTCGTAAAATGAGTGAATAAATTGAAATTCTTCAGTCTGTTTGAAAACAAATTGACATCTTCATTCACATAGAAATTTGAAAGTGCGAACGAAGTGCATCATTTCTTCATAATCAAAAATTCCAAAGTATGATTTGAGTTTTTGATTTGGTGACAATGTTATGTCCACAAAATATTATTTGTTTGGGCTGGTATTCTTGAAAATTTCATTATTGGATTTTGGACAGTCGATCTGTAGACGATTTTATGGTGCACTGTTTGGAACCTTTGGTGTAGTAATGAATATTACTTAAGTTTTTCTCCAACACTAAATCGTTTCGATCACCAAGTGATCATCTTCCTCTTTGAAGATGATCACTTGGTCATCGAAACACGTGTCGAGGTGTTAAAAATAACGATTTGGTGTTGAGAAAAAACTTCTGTAATATTGATTAGATGATGAATATATAGTATATAATTGACCGTCTATATGTACAAAATATTTGTAGCTAGTCTAAGAGATGATTCAACATGTAAAATAAAATAATCAAAAACAATATCAATACAATATATCAAAAACAAAGCACTCAAAAGGGAGAAAATAAATTATTAGTAAAACTTTTATTACACGCAGTTTGGATTGGAAAGTGAATCCAGGCATCGCCTTGTGAGCAGATAAATATCTATATTTACTGTAAAATCATTCATCAGTGAAACATTTTTCATAAATATTTTTCAACGCTGACATATCTTGACATGTTTCAAAATATCGGTTTTCTGATATTCTGTGTTAGAAATCACACGTTAAAAGGTAAGACCCCGTTAGTCCTTAGCTCGCATAAGTTTCGAGTTCTGAGAATTGACATTGGTAGAGGAGCGACAGCTGTTTAACGGAAAAACATATTGTAACACATATACAAACTCGAATGAATGCAAATAGTAATAAAGTTTCACAAAAATGATTTTTACATTTTCAGAAAGGCCTAACTTCACTTCATCATTTACTAAATATCAATATTTTCGAATTCCATGAAATAGTGAGTAACATTCTTTTGAACCGTAATAAAATATTATTCGACAGTTGGGAAATGTGGTCTTTACTCTTTAGGCAAGCAAGTAATGACAATTTGATATCATACTCTTTCTATAACTTATAACAGGAATATTACGAAAAAATAATAATCATTTGGGAGGGATATCCCAAGGGAGATATCATTATGTATCATAAAAAAGACACCCTAGTGGAATTTGAAACCAGATACCTACTCCACTCCACAAGTCCCGTGTTCTACCAACTTCGCCACAATATTCAATGCAAGTTAGTGCGAGATAAAATTATTTGATGAACTTTCGAAATATATCAATTTCAACACATTACAAATTTCTGGTGGTGAACAGTAATTTTAATTTTTCGAGTTTATTTTTTATTCCTATTTTATGTTAGAAACTAGATATTTCAATACTTGTGTTTGATGTTCGAGGGCAAATTTTGAATTGGAGAAATTTTTGAAATAAGACTGAAATGAACTGTCAAGTAATAAATTTGCTCATCTGTGATTAGTCTCGAAGTAGTGAATTATGAGTTTGGTCAGCTAGAATTTGTGAATATGAGATATGAGATTATTTTCTACTCACCCTACAAAAAACGGTCACATAATTGATGTTTTTTTTCAAAAGTCATAGAAAAAGTAAGATATCAGAGTGACCAACAAGGAGAAAATAAATCGAATTTTTTTCTATTATAACCACTGGAACAATCCACTCGAACCAAGGAAATTCTTAACAATAATTTGTAACAAGGAATTATTATGGTTACATTGAAAATGGAAATGAGTTATTTCTAATTAAGTACCACTCCTTATTCAAGATTCTGGAGTTGACACCAATCCCTTGTGAGATCCACAAAAGGAGTTCTAGACATGATGAATATAGCAGGCACACTTGATTCTGTATAAACTCAAGTTCCAAAGGCTTCATTACGTTGCCGTATATAATTATTACACTTATTTTCCACAGACTATGATAAAAAACGTTGACGAGGATCATGTGCAGAGGAATTTCATCATATTCCAACGAATTTTTTCTCATTCCGTACTCTTGTCGATTATAGTTTTCAATTTCCAGTTATCACATATTTGAAATGATGAAAACAGACATAGTATTTTTATGTTCTCTGAACTTCGTCTCTGCTGAGTAACATAGCATTTACTTCTATACAAAAAATCAACCATTTTATTGAAATATCAAAAGTGTTATTAATGAAGATTATTCCTTTCCACCAAGGACACTAATGAATAATGCAAAGCTGAATCCAAAAATGGATACCGTGAATGAAATGACCTGGAATGTATCACTTCTTCTATCAGTTTCAGTCGTAGATAAAATTATCAATGGCAGACGGTTTTATTTCATCCAGTCAAAAAATTGTTTAATCGTCTAAATTTTTCCTTTGTTATTCTCCAAATACTTTTTTCAACCGACTTCACCATTTTCACCTGAAAGAAGAAGTTTTAACGACATTAATGAATATGATGTATAATGCTGGAATAAAAATCGGTGGCTATTCAATTAGTTTCTCAAAAATTAAATCATTATCGCTGCGAAGTTGAGCAGGAACCATCATGTGAAACTGTATTTTTGAAGTCAATAGTGGTTTTGAAATTGTTTCACCTTGAGGAAATGTATAACTTGTTGTAAATGACCATAGAAAATGATCATTATCTATTTTACTATTTTGTCAAAAAAACTTCTCATTATTCAGTAAGTTACGCAATATAATGAAGTACATCAGAAGTTACCCAACTCTCATCTCCTCTCATTTTATATCATAACTAGTACTATGTTGCTGTATCGCTGCTGTTCCAATGTCAACGAACTCAGGCGTCCGCAGCGTTATAGAACATTGCTTTCAAAAAATTGTTCTTCGGCGCCATCTAGTGGCAAGTTACAGAAAAATTCATAGCCTAAAAACCTTCTCTATGGAAAATTACTTAAACATGTCACGATCGGTTGAGCGATGTAGAAGTTTATCACTTACCAACCAACCAACCAATTAACCAACAAACATCCATTTTTATATCCTAGATGGAATGTTTCAATTATTGATACCTCATAATGAATTGACCTGTTTCAGACAAATGACATCAAAATATCATTCATACTTGAAAATATCTCAACATTCGAGTGTCACAAGCAACAAAAGTAGAAATAAATGTAAAATAGATGTTGAATATTTCTTTTTGATTTCGGTTCCTGCAGTGCAGAATGTATGATAATCGAGTGATCGGCCAAAAAACTGATATTATCATAGAGGTGAAAAGTGATACGTTACAATGAATCTTTTATGATGACTACAACCATTGAAATAAAAAAGAATATTTCTGAATTTTCAGAGTTCCGAGTCGAAATGAAGCCCTACATATTAATTCATGATGAACATGAAACAACGTATAGTTATTATAATTATCGTTTCTTCATACCTAAAAAACAAACAAAACCCATTCTTACACACTCGATACAATGCACATTTTCTGTGTATATTCTTTGATTCATAAGGCGAATTCACCTCAGGCGTAAATCATATTACATAATACCAAGTAGGAGGTATTATAATTTACGCCTGATGTTATTTATATATCTATCGAAATTCTCAAAACATTCACTATATTCTTGGAATACTCAAGGGTATCAAGAAATTATTTGAAAGATGTGCTGATGACTGAAAGCTACGAAATCATATTACTATGTTTGAATTCTAATTGATCAATTACATTTATGAGGATTAGTTTGGTTTCAAAACACCAGAAAATCCTTATGACTAGGATGAGCAATTCAGTAGTAGCCACAGTTTCCTGACATATATTCTAAGTGGGGTAGCGACTCTGGCCTCAAAATCCTGGATATAACAATAAAAAACGAAATTTCGACATTGAAAAAGAAAATATGTTTTACAGGTGAAAGTATATTTTTTCCTAATGAACATACAAATAAACTGTACCTATTATACGATTGCCTTGCAGATACCATTATATGATCTTTGATTTTTGAAACTAACAATGATATTTAAAACTTTGAAGATCATGCAAATTACGGGTTTCACCTTCAACTGGATTGTGCTCCACCTCATCACGACCTACAAACTAGGTGGTATATAGGTCAATACATCAATAAAAATGACTTGGCAGTTGAATTTCCACCGCGATTACCGAATTCGATACCACAGGATCTCACCATATTGTGCCATATCAAGGCAGTCGTTTGTGAAAAGAAACAGACAAATATACAAGAAGAATAGCAACAAATGACCAATATTTTCTGGGCTATCAATACAAATAAGACTATAACTTTAATTCAAAAACTGAAAATACTTCATCACATTTTATTTTTTGAGTTGAACTGAATGGAAGTAGAACATCATAGGACTTGTAATTTCAGATTCTGAGGTTAAAATAGTGCCGCCATTACTGAACTACTTTTCCGTTCATTTCACGGAAACGATTATTATTTTTTGTTCTCTGAAATAAATTTCAATCCTCAGAGCTATAAGCAATACCAACTGTCATGAAAATTGACACACTCTATATATACAATTCAGTATGTGGGCCGAACACATCATCATAACATACCAAAATCTGAACCTGCATTAGATTTATTCATGGTTGTTGTCATCGTAAAGTTAAAAGCTGAGTGACAAGCTGAAAACTAATCACTATAGATTATTTCTTATAAATGATCATCTAAAGCGATATTTACGAATATGCCCAACTACAATCATCATAAAATAATGCCACCCAAGAAAATGATGAAAAAGCAAAAATGGGTTATAAGCAAATAAACAAAATCATTGTACCCACAAGTAACTGGCAAGTATGAATTTTGACCGGAAAAAAATATTCTTAGGCTTCTTACGACTCAGCTATCAAAGAGGCCTAGCGATATTTCTGAGTACAACTTCAGCTATTTCAGCCCCTGTCTCTACGACCCTATCTCCCAAAGCTCCAATCCCCCTAACCAGATTTCCAACAATATTAGTACCTAAACTTACCGTAGCTTCTATACCAGCTCCGATGTTAGCCAGAGGCCTGAAACGATTTGGAGATGTATAAAAATTAGTGAATGTGTTGCTTATTATGGGAGCGTTAGTAGTGACTTTATTGATCAGAGTGACTGATTTTGTGGAAGTGATGATCTTTTTGGTAGGTGAAGTGGGTTTTTCACTTTTATTATCGATTTTTTTCGAAGATACAATAGCTTTTCCAGTGGTAACAGAAGCGATAGTACTTGTGCCGCTTGTACTAGTAGCAGTACTTGTTTCTTTCATCGCAAGTATGTTATTGTCTACTGTTTCTTTAATAATGCCACCAAGTTTGTTCAACACTTCCAGGGAAACCACTGGTGCTGGTATCGATTCACGGCTACCATAAGTCGCAATAAATTTTGCTGTTAAACTGCCATCTGGATCCCATTCATTCTGTAGTTGTGCCCATATCTTGGGGTACTCTTTCATAAGGCGCTTTATACTTCTCAGTGTGACTGTCTTTTGTTTTTCCGTGCACTTCTTACAGTTAGTTCTAATGGCCTCGGGTAGGATTCCTGCAAAAAATTATAAAATGAGTAATTGCTAATTAAAAAACTCGGAACAATTGAATAATTCATGAATATTCAAATTGTTCAATTTCATTTTATCGCATAATCGATAACTAGGTCTGAATCATTCTCTGTGTGGAGAATGGAATGTTAATAGCTATATAGGTTGTTTACTATTTGCCAATATGGCCTTCATTCAATCATTGTCCCACTATTAGTTTTATAATATTCTTTCAAAAAAATACGTGAACTTATTCACAATGATTGCTCTCATATAGTATGTTGAATTAATTACATTGAAAGTTTCACCGGTTGAACGTGAAGAATTTTTTGACATATGCAACTGGCTTGTGTTTGATTCGATACAGATTAATGTTATCCCTATCTACATCATATATATCTCTGCTAGGTATCTGCGTCTTGGTTGTCTTAAATTAATAAAAATATTGCCTTATCTATTAGCCTTGAATTAATTTTACAATGTGGCCTTATGTAATAATCAGGTGTGAATCTGATAATTAAATATTATTCCACCAAGCTATATAGTATACTATTGGGTATTGGCCACCATGGTTATTCATAATATTATTATGTTCACTTATTTCTAAACTCTCGTAGGCACTAAGATGCCTGTTGTTATTGCCTTGTCTAAGTGATCTTAATAGACTACAGTCTATGAAATGGTTTTCTTGCAAAATATGATGAGCGACTGCTGATTTTTCTGGTCTTTCATATTTTAGGTGAGCTAAGTTTTAATTATATCTCATTTCAATAGCTTCGTAGTTTCTTGAAAATATTTCTTCGTGTATGGGAGGTATATTTATTTTGGTTTTCTTCTTTTCTAAAAGTCGAGATTTTGTTCTTTCTTATACTAAACTTTTTCTCTGTATAATATCAATTACAATAACCCTCGAGAAACCGTTACTGACTGCTAATTCCTGCATTGTCCGTTTTATTTTTGTGAACCTCGCATGTGTGAGAGAAATAGTCAAAAGACGATGCCTCCGAAAATTCAGCCCAGCACGTTTGTGATGCCCACAATGATGTGAACTGTCAGGAATATACTTATAAGTGCTTGTTTTCTGCTGCTCATTACCAAAACGTCAAGAAATAGAAGTTGTACTTCATTTTCTAACTCATACGTGAATTTTATTGACGGTAATCTGTTATTTAAAAAGAAAATAAAGTCCTCCATATTTTATTTGTTTTTTTCAAAAACTTCACCTCACGATTGGATCCTCACAAACTTTATTTTGAAAAATACATCACAACATGTTTCGCACTTGAAAAAGCTACTGTGCTAGCGAAACATGTGATATATTTTTCAAAATAAAATTTGTGAAGGTCAAATCGTGATGTGTAGTTATTGAAATTACTATGGATTTTCATCAAGTAACGGCCAAATCAATCAGAAAATTCGATTTTTTGTTGGCAAAAACATCAACGACATAAATCAGACATATCTTAGGAAAATATTTTGACTTTTCTTTGGTTTTCCTTTCGAATTTGCTCATGAATAGGTTTGTCAGGTAGGGGGATAAGTCGTTACCCATATCCGTTCCCTCCTGTTGTTCATGAAAGCAATCTACTACCTGGACCTAGAAACGAATATATCAATTTCGTTATCATTCCCTGAGGTATTGTATGGTTTGGGCTAGGAAATAAAGAACTAACATCAAAGGAAATCAAAATCTCTCCTTCTTGCTGAGCGACGTATTTTGTATGTTGTATGAACTCTAAGGAGTTTTCGATACTGAAACCTAGTTTCTCGATAGGCAAGCTTTCAAACTATTATGTGAAATTGTAATTGTGTAATTGTAAAATTAATTCAAGACTACTAGATAAAGCAATATTGTAAAATAATTCAAGACAATTGAGACGCAGATACCTGGCAGAGGTATCTATGGCATAAATAAGGATCACTGTATGTATATTTAGTTACAACTTCCTCTTGAAGATGATCACTTGGTGATCGAAATACGTGTCAAGATGTTGAAATAACGGTTTGGTTTTGGGATGAAACTACAGTAATATTCATTGTTCATATCAAGTTGAATTTGATTGATTACTATTATGGAAAGAATTCTGAAGAATTCAGCATCTTGTCACATTTCATTCACTTGATTCCTGAATGAGTGTCATACACAGATACAATGAAATATAATATCGAGAGAAAAATCAATCTTCCGTTGATATAAGTGAGTCGATGACATCTCGCCTTACGAAGAGGTCATCTATGGGATCGACAGGGAAGTCAATATTCGAATATTAAAGTTAAACGAGGCTCCCCAAAGCGATCAGTTGCAAAGCCAAATTTCGACATCGACAAGCCTAAGTAAGTCTTCGTTAGTCTTCGTTTAGCAATTATATTCGAAGATTGAGTTCTCTGTCGATCCCATACATGTCGATCCCATAGGAGAGATGGCATTGTCCTCACTTACTCAGGCTTGTACTTTGAGGGCCGTTGAGTTCAGCATCGCAATTGTGGTTTAGCCTCACACCACTGATGAGAACTTCTGGGGTTGAATCACAAATGCGTTCTGTTTGGGCTTTGTTTTTCCACTTTCTGCCTTAAGTGGAAGCTGCAATGGAAGACAGAGAACGAATCTCATCAGCGGTCGATGTTGAAGCTTGACTTTGCAAGTTATCGCCTTGGGAAGCCTCGTCGGTATTTGATATTCGAGGATTGAGTTCTTTGTCATTCAAATAAATGGCGTCTCCGTATGGGGAAATGTCATTGATTTCACTTACTCAGGCTTGCCTTTGAAGGACAGTTGAGTCCAGCAGCATATTTGTAGATCAGCCTACCAGCACTAATGAGAACTATGGCTGGATTTTGTTAGGGCTCTGGTTTCTCACATTATCTGTTTATTTGATTTTTTGAAGAATTGCATGAAATATGACGTTGTTATCTTCGAGAATTCCTGCCGGTGGTGCTACTCTGCGAGCTGAACCACTGCCTAATCTCTTTACTATATATTGTCTACAAAAAAGTTCACGATGCCATCAGTATATTTTTTGAAAATTATTTGCTATGCTAATTTTAATGTTCGTGATAAAGGTCACATGCACTAGCACTACAGGAAAATTCTTAAAGCGCTCTCATAGCGGTACGTGTGCAAAAGTAGTGTTTAACATTGGATTTGAATCGGTGGAGATTAAATCCATTTGGAAAAACGTTCTCAGGAAGTTTATTCCACACAAACGCAGTTCTCTAGATGAAAGAGTTGTTAAACAGTGGAGTCCGGGGTGTACTGAGTTGAACCTCAAAACGATGATCAGCAACAGTCCGTCGGGTATTTCTAATGTATACCGCTATTGGTAGAATCGCATGTGCCAAGTCTTTTGAACACGTTCTGTGTAAGTATCTATAGAAGAGAGACAAATGTCCAACCTTAATTCGATGTTGCAGACTATAAAAGTTGCACGTGATGTTTACATCTTCAATCAGACTGGATGGAATCCAGCAACTTCAGGGTATGTTTGGGGGCAGAGCTCCATACATGAGAAGAATACTCCACAAAAGTTGCTGAGGTGTGTATAGTTTTCTGGTTCGGAATAGTTTACCAAGCTTTCGAGAACTCCAGCGACACGATTATGCCAGGACATAGTGGTGTTCATTTTAACCCACAACTAACTCATCGAAGCAGAAAGCGGAATTGTCTGACCTGACATCATTACATCCAGTACGGAGACATTTATCTTCTTGGAGAAAACCGATGCCTGAGTTTTTGTGACATTGAATTGAACCCGATTACTTTCACCCCAAATCGAAATCACTTCTAGATCCTCATTAAGAAATGCAACCTCCTGCTGCCGTTGAAGATGTGTCTCAGTGGCCGATGTCCTGAAATTCAAATGGAATGATGAGACAAGTGTGCTGTCGTGAGCAAAGCAATAAATTGAATTTTTGTTTTTTTCCAATAAGTCTTTGATATACAAATAAAGAGGGTTGGAGACGATATGGATCCCTGGGGAACACCAGCGTTGATAGTGAAAGTATTCGAGAGATATCCATCGACGGCCACTTGCAGGAAACGTTCTTTCAGCAAACTGGAGAGCCGTAAACAGAAATTATCCAACTAGCCATTCAATCGGCAAACCTTCATAGAACACACGGTCAAAGGCCTTAGAAATGTTAAGCGCAAGAGCTCTCAATTTTCCATGATTTTCGATTGCGTTATTCCAAATATGGGTGACATACGATAGAAGGTCACTTGCTGATCTTTGTTTCCGAAAGCCATATTGATGATCGCTCAAGATGTTGAATCCTTCCAACTATTTGAGGATATGCTGGTTTACGACTCTCTTCATGATTTTTGATATCACCAGCAAAGCGACTAGTTTATAGTGGTTCGGAAGATTTCCCTTGCTCTTTTTAGGAAAAGGCTGAAGACGAGCAATCTTCCAACTAGAAGGAAGAACCCCTATTTGGTAAGACAGGTTGAAAAGTCTGTAAAATACTGGTGCGAGTCCATTTGCGCACTTTTTAAGTACAATGGCGGGTACATCATTAGGACCAGACGCCTTGTTGATATTGAGCTGTTTCAAAATTCGCGTGACTAGAGTCTGACGAAAATTAATTTCCAGCATTGTGGATTCTAGTGTGGGAAGAGTGGCTGGTGCCTGTCCAAGAAAATCGACAAAGCTGTGGTTATTTGAAAAATCATACTTTGAGACGAAAATATAATTTTGTCAATTTGTGTATTTGATGACTTGTATATTTTGTGGAAATTCATGATCACTTTAATGAAGCATTATATGCCTGAATATTCTTGTAGTTATGTAGAACGTTCGCTAATCCGAAACTGGTTGTAAACTTTTAAAAAATATTCCAAATTACTTTTCTAAATACAAAATAACAACAGCTTTCATGAGTAATAATAATTTAAGTAGGCAGAATTCTGATCAATTTGAAACCTAAACGGGATAGATTAAATAAATCAGTTAAAATAGAGTATGGAGAATGGTCTGCTATATATACAGGCCAAAACGGTAGAAATTTTGAGGTAGGGCTCCATGCTCTGTATGGACAAAAAATATAAAATTTATGAAGATCTGCAAGAATCAAAACACAAAATAAATGAAGATAATCTCAAAATCCTTCGCACATGTTCTAAAAGAAAGAGAATGAAAGTGTTGGAAGCCATGGAAACAAATAAATTAAAAACCCGAAATTTATATTCTTAAACGAGCAACTCGATTTATGTAGGTCTCCACTTTGAATTCATGAGTTTAACAACCCCAGTAATTTCTATAATCTTTTTTAAAGTTTGCATCCCTGGTCATTTAATTACCTCCCCATCCAGGCTACCTACAAACTACCTAAATGAACTATTCAGTTTTGATATTTGATAATGGGATACAACCCGAAACCAGTTGTAAAAATAAAATAACTAGTGGAAATTAGATAAAAGTATTTTCATTAAGTGAATAGTATTTTTCAATTTTAAATCGCATTTGATTTCACCGAAAATTGCTGTGGTTTCGAATTTCCAAATAAAACATTCTCTTTCAGAGACAATTCTAGTTCAGAATGTGACATTTTCATTTACTTATACCAAATCTCATTTTGATGAACCTGATACACAATAAGTAAAAATCACTTTTGAAAAAGCAAGGTCGGTGTTAAATAATATCGTATAACTAGAACATACCACACAATGTATTCCTTGCATTTTCACAGAATTGTGATTCTATATATTTCTCTAATTTAAAAAACTATTCAGTGAATTCCATTTTGATGGGTCTATCTGTTGATTGTGAAAGTTCATTTTTGAATGAAGCATTATGTGCTTGAATGCTCTTGTACCTAGTTATGTAGAAAGTTTGCTAATCCGACCTCGATATCGGACTGGTCGTAAATCTTTGCTGTCTTGTTTACAATTCGGTTTCTACATAGAATTTCGACGTAAATAGTGACTGAATAAAATACTCGTAACGTATTGTATGGGATCCATCATGTTTATTTTTCATCATATCTGAATAAAAATCATTGATGTTATGTAGAGGTAGGTATTTCCAATAACAATGATTTGATTTGATAATTTGTAACATACATTAAGGAAAATATGTAGATTATATTTGCAGTTGAATGAGGGAAAATTCAATTTATACTAAACATACTTCTTAGATAGGTTTTTATTGGAGAGGGGTAGTGAGGAAAATACTTTCATGGCAGATTTCGAATATATCATGGCATTTCATTGAAAATAAAAACTGACCCTGAAACCCATGCTTCTTGTACTTGGGGTCTTTTTCACATTCCTTGAATGGTGTTCTCGAAATGAACCTGAAACGACAAAAGAATTACTAATAACCTTCATCTTGGAATACTTGTTTATTTACAATTTGTTATAGCACATACATTGAATGTTATATTTCCGAGATTTTCAATTCATCAAGGGAAATAACCATTTTTCTTCGTTTAGATATGTGACATATTTATGAATTTCAAGTTTTTATCAGTAATACTTTTATCCCATATTTAGATAACAATTATAACTCTGATGAAACAATATAAATTCAACTTATCAGGTACACAATAACATATTTGAATATAAATATCAAATATATTGATACAGGAGCATGAAGAAACTTTCCCTGAGTTATCTCAAAGGTGCGATTTTGTTCCATCCCTTTCATTAAAGAGGACGTATGCTTCTCCACTCACAAGCGATTTTGGTGAAACTGGTGACACGTGTGAATCGTATTTCTGCTACGCGCCAGTATTTGGGTCTGTGCAGTTTATAGTCCCACTCTGATTTAAAAGTGCATATAGATTATGACAACAACATTTTCTACTGCAGAATTGTTCATATCTAATTCTTCTAGAGAAAATTCAATGACAACATTCAATTTGTCTCTATATCTTTCCGTTGAAGATAATCTTTTCAAATGATTTACTAAAATACGGGAAAACTTGTGGCTTTATAGAGACTTTGTTCATTTTCTTCTTTCCTTGCATTTAGGACACGATATTTTTTTCAATTCCATCCAAAGTTTCTTCTCTTGAGAACGAATCCAAGCATTGCCACAAACTAAATTGGTCAGTTCTCTATGGTATGGAGAGAGATGAATCCCAGAAAGGATCAAAGGTTACTGATGAGTGTCCACAGTGTGTACATTCCATCGTGGATTTCAATTGACCAACGAAATTATTGCCAATCTTATAGTTATGCATCCTCTAATATGTGAGTCATGACTCTTGTGTATTTCCGCTGTCGCTCAAATTTTTTGTCAATCTCCGTTAAGATCGGTTTAGGTTTTTCAACAATTATATTAACGTTTTCATGTAAATCTTCTGAAAGATAACCAAAGAACTCCTGGGGATCTTGATGCCCATGACCCATGAATCGAGGAGCAAAATTTAGAATCTAATTTAAGGAAACTGTATTTACTAGTCTATCAAATAAATCTTCTAACCACAATTTCCTGATGACTTTTGCAAATGCTTTGATTGAAGTAACCTCCATACTAAAAATACCAGTATTAATATCTTTCATGAATTCTTTTTTGAAATATTCCAATAACCATTTCAAACAAGAAAAATGTGGACCTATGAAAGCCAATAATGAACATGATGATGACGAT
>WOGN01002124.1:4554-17373 GCA_015342105.1 Leptinotarsa texana
CTGCTGACTCCCATGCAAAGAAGGGTACTGCAAGCAGCTTCATCGAACACCAAAACTTGTCATTGGCATCCCTTTGGGCTTTGCCAAACAAACATTGGACTCCTGGATGGCAAAAAGATTTATGGAATTCTGGCAGAATCTTCCCGGATTGGCTCACTCCAAGGCGTTTATTCACCCTTCAAAGCTTGATACCAAACAGTTGTTGGACTACAGTAGGGATGAACTACGATGTCTAACAGGCCTTCTTACAGGCCACTGTCATTTGAATCATCATATGCAGAGACTCGGACTGTCGAAAGACAGTGTGTGTCGCCTGTGTTTGGAAAATGATAAAACAGTTGATCACATACTTTGTGTCTGTCCCGCTGGGGTCCGAATCAGGTTCTTCGAGTTCGGGAGATCCGTACTCTAACCGTCTGACCTGAATGAACACTCACCATACAAACTAATCGGCTGAACCATACAAACTAACTGGTGAACCTCGTACAAAGTGTATAAAATCACAACAATCGGCTGGAAAGGTTATGGCCTCAGTATTTTGAGATTTTCGTGGTGTAATATTCATCGAATATCTTGTGAATATTACACAGCGTTATTGCAGCGTTTGAAGACCAAAATTGCAAAGAAACTACCGCATATGGCAAAAAAAACAATTTGTTACATCAAGAGAACGCAATGTGTCACAAGTCAATCAAAAGTATGGTAAAACTACGTGAATTAAACTTCGAATTGCTTCCACATCCACCGTATTCGCCAGATTTGGCTTTCAGCGACTACTAACTCTTCGCAGACCTCAAAAAATGCTCACCGATAACAATTTTCGCTAGAATGAAGAGGTTATTGCTGAAACTGAGGCAAGAGATGAAATCGTTCTGCAATTGTTATATTGTTAGAGCAGCGCTGGAATGTTTGTGTGGCTATTGATGGAGATTACGTTAATAAATAAAGCCAATTTTGAAAAAAAATGCCTGTATTTTTTAAGACTGGGACTTTTCAACCCATGTGTTGGTCCATACATTGAAGATTTGAATGAAAGACAGGCGACAATTTCAATTCTTGGATCATCTATTAATATGTATGTAAAGTTGGGTCAATTTCATTTCTCGCATCAACGGTTTTTGATTACACAAAGACGAATCGGTGAAAACAGTCGAGTTACTATGCATCTTTGTTAAAAATAATGAATGTGTTGATGTACTTGTTCATAAAATAGTAACGAAATTAATGAAATATACGAATGAGTTACGATGCGCGAGTTCGATTATAAAAATACGCAACTGAAAAACAGATGTCAATACCGAAATCTGTTTCAGTGCCTAAATCGAGCCTAAATCTTATAGAAGATGCTCCTGAATGATAAGTTAGGATTATATTCTGATGGAGCCAACTTGACTGAAGACACGTGTCTAGTGAAAAGTGATTCAGCAGTTTTTGTATATCATTAGATATGATCGCACATATTTGATTGTGCATTTCGAAGTAGTCTATTTCATTTGAAAATAGTGGTCAGATGTCAGTTTGAGATAATCATGTCATGAAACTCCTGTGATGATTAATATGCATGGAATGTTGTAACGTTGAGATTTTATTATTGATATCTCGTTTGGAAATACTTTTTGTGACATTACTTTACTGCGATATCCATAAATTCTTGCTTGCGTTCGTAGAGCGAGGATATTACATTCGAGACAGAAAAATCCCAAAGGTAAAACCTACATGAGCTATTCTCACGGATACACTACGACAAATATGTGTTATAGTATAACTTCATCTTCACCGATCAAACAGTTGGAATTTGAATCTCCGTGGAGCTGAATTGAATTACGCAGAAATCGAGCCTCATTTATCACTTGATGATAACAGAAACGTGTATCTGGTATAGGACTTGCACAATTGAAATTTTTATCATTTTTGGTGGATTGATATTGCTGTCATTCATCAGTGGGAATACTGATTTTTCTGACATTTTTAAGTAAGATTATTATATTGAATGTTTTGTTGAAAGTTAGATAAGCATATTCATTACGGAGAAATCGCAGAAATTTTGGTAGTGCCAGACTTCCATTATTCCATAACCCAAAGCTTATATTCTGACAATGAACAGAGTGTGATATGTAGGTGATTTTGTATGAGTAATGAGCTTGGAAGGGAGCCTTTTAATTCATTCCATAAAACAGCGTTACACAGGCCATCGCCACATACCTAGAAAAATACTTTTTTTGGTTTCCATTTCGAATCTACTCATGAACAGGTTTGCCAAGTAGAGGGACATATTTCCATCAATAAAATTCACGCATGAGTTAGAAAATAAAGGAAAATTTCCATTTCTTGACGTTTTGGTAATGAGGTAAATATTTTGTTCAAGTTTGAAAATGTCCATATAGTATATATACTGCAGTAACGTTAGTTACAAATAAAAGTGGTAAAAAACCTAGAAATTTTCATTTCTCTCTTCAACATGTTCTCCTACCACGTAATAACGGCTACATCCATCAATTTATTAGAAAAAGTTTAGATTAAGAATAAATTAAATCTCGACTTTTAAATACCAAGATAAATACATCTCAGTTTCATACCAACAATACACGAAGAACTTTGGAAAGCTTTCAAAGGAACTAGGTATGAATGTGGTTTTTAAAACAAGTCATACACTACAAAGTCTTTTAGGAAACCCAAAAGACGAAGTCGAGAATTCGGAAAAGTCTGGAAAATTAAATGTAAGGACTGCGATGCTAAATATTATGGACAGACAAAAAGATCTATGAAAATAAGATATAAGGAACACCTAGCACACTTAAAATATGGAAGACCAGAAAAATCAGCAATCGTCCATCATATTTTGCAACATAACCATTCCATAGACTTTTGTTCATTAAGATTAGTTAGAAAAGGTAACAACAGGCATTTAGATGCCTAGGAGAGTGTAGAAATAAGTAAACATAATAATATTGTGGATAACGATGGTGGTCGAATACCTAATAGTATACTATATAGCTAGTTGAAATAATATTTTAATTATTAAATTTATCTGACTATAACATAAGGATACATTGTAAAATTGATTTAAAACCAGTAGATAAGGCAATATTGTGAAATTAATTTAAAACTCTCAAGACGCAGTTACTTAGAAGAGGTATCTAGGGTATAAATAAGGATAACACTGTACATATTTTTAGTTTAATCTTTCTCTTGTAGATGATCACTTGGTGATCGAAACACATGTCGAGGTGTTGAAATAATGGTTTGGTGTTGGGAAAAAACTCCAGTAATATTCAGGTAGAGGGGTATTCGTAAAGATTATTTCCTAGAATATCGATAATAGAACAAAATATCAATTCTCAAACAAAATAATTTTTTTTACCAGAAAGTACAAATATTAAAGACACAATGTTCGACTATATGAACAAAGTACGTTTATGCCTATACTTGTATTTTTCAACAATAGGATTTCATTGTTGAAATCTATCGTGCCTTGAAATGAGACCACAGATCCGACACTCAGTCTACTTGACGCGGTTAGATGCATCACCAGTACGTCTCGTATTCTTTTCGAACTGAAATTCAGAATAACCTTCCAATCGGATTGTTTCGATTGTGATTTTAAAATTTCTGGATGTCGTATATAAATTTGTTTTTAATTTCGGTCTTTTTTACATGTTCATTTTTTTAGTGAGTTTCATTTGATTAACATAATTCATTTGAATTGTCTCAGTAGAGTTAGGGCCATCATAATAATATCAAATTAACCTGTGAATTTCTGTAGAAGCATTTATGCAAAGATATGATATTGAGTCACAATCATATTAGAATATTTGCTTCCATTAGGACAGTGGCAATAGTTGAAATCGTGAGAATGATTCATAACTAGACCCTCAGAGTTACGTTTGATTTGAGAATAATGACACCTAGATCATGACTTAATGGCTGTTAATTTTATCGCTGGTGGGAAGAAGCATTTTATTGCTGTAAAACTCTGGTTTTGGTTGCCTAGCCTTCAAGTTTTTCGTCACTTCATCGGTTTTTGAAGGAAATAATTAGAATCAAGTACACCCATATCTGAAAGTGTATCTGAATCGATTGAAATTCATTTCACTAGGGATTGTAAGATTAACATAAGTAATCGATAGTGCATGTTACAAGTCGATTCTCAAAAGATTTTCCCGAATGCAAACTTCCCAGCCGGTGAACTGACAAGTTGCTTTGGAACAAAAAGGGCCCTAAAACTGTTTCGACAACTACTTCAATTATTCAGAGGTTTCAGTCTCCGTTAATCTCGGACAAATAAAAGATTTTCCCACATGAAACTGGCAGTCGTCGTAAAGTCTGTATCCCGCGGTTTGTGGAAAATGGGAACATAGTTAATGTCCGATTCCGTTCGTTAGTCAATTATGCCACGGTTTATTGCCCCGATGATTGATCACAACTTTATGCGGCAGATAATACCAGTAACAATTATGAAAAAAAATATATTCGATGGAATACGTATGAATTACGTTCATAGAAAAAACAAACTTGTAACGTTTTTAGTTGAATGATATTCAAGAGAAGTGTTCCTAGTAATAGCGTTTTCTGAAATATGTTTTCATCTGATTTTCAAAGTGGTGTTTTGATTAATTTTGAGTATCATCTACGACTAGGCACCTGCGAAATTAATTATTTATCAACTTCAATCAAATGGCCTGTGTCAGTGACCTTTAAAGATTTCATCAGTTTATAATGTTGATAATAATAAGTATAATAATAATAATGATCCTGAATCCTGGTGCCTTTGGTGAGAGTACTGTCCTACCTCCAGTGCCGCCCGTGGGTCTACAGAGTTAACCACCGGGCAGACTCAAAACTTGGTTCCTGGTAGTCGAGGAAGGGGCCCCCACAATCGACCCGCTCGGAGGGGTCAGAGGCAAGGTGGTGGGGGACCTTAACGGTGATTTTCCTTCCGATGACAACCCTGGCAATTACAACGGACGCTGTGAGTGGACGTATGAGCTAAGCGATAGCCTTATGCATTGTTACGAGAGTAGTAAGCCCGTGTGAGGAGGGCACATGGCGAGAGTGCAAGCTCTGTAGTGTGAAACATATCGGGAGTATATCGCCTTTTCCACCCAAAATCTTAGAGATTATGTATCCTATCTTCGGCAGCATGGCTACACAACTCCTTCCCAGCCTGCTAACGAAGTGGTAGAAATGACAGTTGTACACTTTGAGTCAAAGCGTGCTGCTGACCACCAAACAGCACTGCCTTAATAGGATACGGATGCTAGTGCCTACTTAGAAGTAACTAGTGAGGCGAGAAGTATCGCGAAAAACCTTAGGTCCCGCGAGAAACCTCGCTCATTCCAAGAGCATCCACGTGTTGTAGATAATCCGCCGATCGCTGATCAAGTGGAATCCTTCTGGAAGGTCATCTATGAGCACCCGCAGCCACTGAACTTAGACACTCCAGCCCTAGCGCAGTTCGAAGCTTTCAGTAGAGTTGATCATGGATTTTTATTCACGTTTTGAACAAACCATTAATGATGGAATGTCACAAGAGAATGGACCAGAACCCCTTGAATGGGGTAGGAGTCAAAAAATAATACGCAAGATATTCGATTTGCCGCTTATACAATTCAGTGAATTCAATCTGGAGTCTTCCTTAATTCAACAGAAAACCGCTACCTCAATTTTTGTTGATATTTATTACTATTCGGAAATACAAATTCAAAACAATGTGTATATGACTGATTTTCTTATGCAAAAACCGTACCTTGAACAGAAATAACTCACAAAGAAATGAGGATTTCAAAAATCATTTATACTTTGAAAAAATCATTGGTGTAAAAATTGTTTATTTGAAATTTCAGTGCGAGTTCCACATGCACCCCACGGGTAAGAATAAAAATGCAGTCTTACAGCAGAAAATCACTTACAATATGAAGGTTTGACAAAAATAGAAGAGGTCACAATCAAAGCTGTTTTTTAAAAATTTCAGAAACTAGAGTTTAAAAGTGGAGGTCTTCAAAACATTTGTTCATATACAATCATCAACATTGAATCGATTTATATTGTAGATATTTCAGTTACAACTTATACAGTTCATATAATGCAAACATAAAATAGGGTAGATTTTCCTCATTCAAATGTCAATACAAATATTATCTGACACCTGGTTATATTTGTTCTCCTCTTATTTTCTTCGAACCTAGTCATTTGCATTTGCTGAAGTAAGGTCGAAAGTACCATCATTCATAGTTTCAGTTCATTAAATTTCATTCACCGATTTATTTATTGTCATTATGAAACTATAAATAAATTTTTATTACCATCAGTATAATATTTTTCAAAATGAATCCAAAATAAGCTGAATATTATTCGACTATTAAGTTCAATTTAATTTTAAAAATAACTACAGAAAATGGTGAGCTTGAGGAGTTATTTCCATCATGAAGATTTCTTTTTTATAACGCTGTCAAGCACCAATATTTGTGAAAATGAATGTACATAAACTTCAAAGATTCTTCAACTCACACTTCTGTAGTAATGCCCGAAAATCGGGTGCAAAAACAGATACTTTCTCCTTTAATTTTCTTTTCTGACGATGTCTTTTCAGTTAGCGATTCAATCATTTCGAAATTATTTCTCTTGAGAATTCTCATTTTGTCATAGATCACAATCAAAATATTTTACACTGAAATACGTACTTCAATGAGTAGAATTTTCATCTGTCGATGTGTTGCTCTTTTTTGGGAAGGTTTCTGGGAAATGCCGACTTATATCCGCTCATTCAGCACATAAAAATAATCCTTACAGAAGTATCCAATTCGGGGATGGTTCCAAATTCTACAAAATTGGCACATCTATATAGTTCCATAAATTCAACCAAAAATCAACCCCACTGGTTTTTGTTACAATAGAAGTCGAACTTGGGAACAAATTTCAAAGGAATAAAGCCACAAGATAATACGCTGTAACATAATCTGAATAACTCAAACCTATACTAACTACTAACTTTTGCAATTTATCAGTAAACTCCCGAAAATATCAGTCACAATGAGGACATTGTCCTTGAAACTTTCACATCTTTTCGACGAACAGAAATGTTTATTCGAAGAATAAGTGAATTGAATATCTAGTGTTATAGTGTTTACTTCACATAAAGAAATGAAATTGAAACTATCATACACATAAGATCTTTGAACTTTTCGTTTGAAATAATAATAATAAAGAATCAGATTATGGGGTATATTGTTTTTCAAATTTCTATGTGGATATGATTTGAATCATTTGATATTGATATATAAGGAACAATAAGATAAAAACAAAAAATCAGGTGTCTACAAACTAATATGTGCATCATATTCAGAAGTTCATATGAGATGGACATCAAGAAATTTCAAAACTAGAGTGTCAGAACATAGGAGACGTTTTGAACTAAAGAGATGATGATCATATTGAATATTCAAATACTGTGACGTCTGTGAATGTTCATAGTAATTCAAATCATCTAAGGGAACAATTTGTTTAGGCCAGTCTCAACTCCCTACACAGTAGGTTAATGGACTGACACCTATCAGGAAACACACTACTCTCCTGGCTAATACCACGGAGGCGTTGGATTATATCCGACAGCTGTCAGTGCAGGATTCTTCACTGAAGTTATTCCTGCAAATGCTGTTGGCGATACAACTACCGCAATAGATTTTGCAGACTGGTTTCGGGCTGTTTTACCACTCGTCAGTGCAAGGTCTATCATCAACAAAAAGTAGATGATTTTCGATAACTGAAAATCAAATTCCTTCAGATTCCCGAACTAGGTTGAAGCGGACAATAAACAATAAGTTTGTCATCGCCCCATCTGCCTGTGAACGAGGTAACCAACCACATATCCAAATTTGCCCAATTCCTCGTATAAGGAAAAATGATTTATAACCAGTCTTCAAGTATGCCCACTGACTAAATGTGAAGAGTTCATAGTAATTGTCATAAAAACTATATGAACACTTTGAGTACTGTGGTCCTAAAACAATGCTAGGATGAAAACAGTATACAATCTCCGCGTGGGAAAATAATTCATTATTTTCATTTCGAAACATTTCACAATATTTTTTTCACAAACTTTGCTTAGTGTATAAAATGCTAGTGAAGAAACTAAAAGACAAAATATACGAGTTATTATAGAAGTGAGTACTGTAACAATTGAAGACACAGTTTTAAAAGCTGCAGAGGCACATGGTTATAAATATGAAGGATTTGTGAAGAAACAAGGTAAATTTCAGTATGATTCAGTATCTGTCGAAAATACTGAAATGTATGTTTTACTAATTTTTTTTAGTAATTGGAAAGGATGATGCATTGCCGTGACTAGCTTTGTTTATATGGAGAATCAAGTAATGACGGAAAAGGAGATTTGAATATAGAAGTGAGTCCATTCGATGTCTTATCAACAAATATGAACGGTATCTGAAGATACCTCTTTGTTTGATAAGAAATTGTTTCTTATGAAATCAAGAGGCTGATACTTTTCTATAAGGTTATTTATTGTCATAGGTTAACAGCCTCGATGTGAACACATCACATCGAGGCTGTAAAGTATACTGCTTTTGCAACGTTGTCAGACTGTTCTAAAAATATATATTTCTACATACATTACACCGTAGACGAATAATTTTAAACAATAATCGAAAAAAAACGGTATATAAAACTTTATATACTTTTCTGTTGCCCTTTGCATTCTGACTCAATATTCATATATATAATCATATTTCTGTCGCGCTCTCTGCACTCTAGTCCGGAAACCGTTGATCCTACAAAGAAATGCAAGAGACATTTTCATAGATTTTCGGTCGACGAAAAATTTCCTCTACTTACCCAAGCAACTGGTGCAAAACCGGACCGACAGCCCAGGCGCACCCAGGAGACAGAACACTATTCTCCCTACAGTGCCGCCCGTGGGTCTACAGAGTTAACCACCCGGTAGACCCAAGGCGTGCTGTTGACCACCAACCAGTACTGCCTTAATATGATACGGATGCTAGTGGCTGCTTAGAAGTCACTAGTAAGGCGGGAAGTATCGCGAAAAACATTAGGTTCCGCGAGAAACCTTCCCGCTTATTCCAAGAACCTTTACTTCCCGCTTATTCCAAGAGCCTTTAGGTAGATAGTCCACCGACCGCTGGTCAGGAGGAATCCTTCTGGAAGGACATCTATGAACACCCGCAGCCACTCAACATAGACACTCCAGCCCCAGCGCAGTTCGAAGCTTTTAATATATACAAAACTCTATGAATTTTTTGGTTTTTTCATTTGGAAAAATCGCCCCTAACATTCTAAATCAGTGGTGGTGCGGAAAATAGTACATAATCATAAGTCTCTCGCTTTCTCTGCACTCTACTTCGGAAACGGTTGATGGTACAAAAAATCCCAGTAATATTTCCGTAGATTTCCGGTCGACGAAAAATTTTATGAACGACCTTCATTGACCTTCGAGCAATGGGACGCGAGATTTGTGAATTTTGACTTTCAATAACTTTTTTATCCGGGGCGATATTAATGCCGATTTTTCTAATCGTCATTAAAACAACGTAATAAAGGAATAATTCCGCAAAGTTCAATCTACAATGACAGAAGTAGTTGACGATAATAATTCCAGCAAGAAATATCACTTCTCGGTGTAACCTAAGCTCAGTTTTAACTCCCAGTAGACAGTGTTTATTTTCTCCCACGCCTGTCTAGCAAGAAGAGAACTCGATGTTCTGTTTTCTTTCGTGATAGCATTTCTTTTCGCCAAATGGATATTATTAGTGAATTGCCACACACTACTTTTCCCCTAATTGCATGGGCTTATTGTTGACCCTTCTGCGTGAAATCTCTTTCCAAGTGGGGATTTTTCGTATCGATCACGATTGTCAGCGTCAAAAGATATTTATCCACAGTGGACGTAATCATCGTCAACTTCAAGGAGGAAAAGTTTCTCGAATCCTCGTTAATTGAAATGAAAATTTTCAACATCTCGGTAACCTTCAAAATGAAAGAGGAAAGTATTTGATGATTTCATTCTCATTTCCAGAGTATCCATTGTGAATATTTAGTTTTCCTCAGTTGAAATTCATATGTGAATGAAATAGTTTCGGAGCACCAGAGTGAGCGACATCTAGGTTTCATTATTCTAATGTCAAACTCAAGGATAACGTTGATGAAATCGTAGACAGAAATACTCGATTATTATTTGTGTTACTTACTTACTATAATACTATTTTATATGGATGTCAAAGAAGTCACCTCTCCATAGTGACTAGTAGACAGAAAATTCAACTCAGAATTGGCATAAACTATCAGTAATTTTTTGTGGTTTTGAAAAGATAACATAAAAATCTATGGTTCAGATATCTGTGGGCAGATATCATGAAATGAACCATAGTTTTGAATTCAGTTAATGCTAATGGAATAATAGACGTACTAGATGTAATAAATGAACTAAAAAACAACTGATTTCCTGATCTCGATGGAATATCAACAAAAACTATTGAATATACTTATTCACACAATACTACTCGTTGACATCATCAACCTGTTCTATATGAAAAGTAAAATTGTTGTGTAATTTGGAAAATCACTTGTAACATGAATCAACAAAATATATCGAAAATTTATAGTCCAATACTTTTCTCAGATGATCTTGCAATATATTTGAATACATGATGAAGATCTAACTCACGAATTTTTCCAATACAAATAATATGATAACTCAAAGTCCACATCCTGTCATTAAAAACTCAAATATTGAAAAAAAGTACTGGAGTCCGAAATGAAACTAAAACTGATGAAATTGGGTTTTTTAAGTAAATTTCAAGAAGAATTGGATACGGAGTCTCGATAATGAAGTATTATCCCTGCCACCAATCACTCAATCCCATCTTGGGGGCTCCATGACAACATCCATGTGAAATATACTCGCACATTTTCGCCTGAATATTATGGTCGTTGTCCGGAAAATCCCGGAATATGTTCGACAATTTTGATGCTTCCCTAAGATGGATTCATTGTACGAACCATATAGTTTACACGCATGAACAATAAAATAAAGGACAAATCATTACAGATATCCAATCTGAATCCAGGATTTTATTGCATCCACTTTCGTTGCGTTTATCCTCTCTGCGTTACTGTTATGACACCTACGTGCCTTTCGCATATCAGTGGCCTAGCCAAATAATTCACAAATGGAAATATCCGACTTCTCGTGACTTTGACAAAAAGAAAATGACAGTTCTTGATTGCTTGCTTACGAAGGATTGGACTCTTTACAAAAATGTACTGATCATACTCAGAAGTGATGTCTATTAGATCCAGTATAGAAAAAAAAACTCATGAATGTTTTCTACTCTAAAGAGAATGTGATTTTCAAATTATTCTATTTTACCTTTTCGTTAGTTTTCTTGATTAAGAGTAAGAAAGTGGAATTTGCGGTCAATTAGAATGACAAGCTCTTGATTTGCGGAGGCAAGGGTGCAGGTCAGTTCTAGATTTTTATAGAAAGTCTTTTAGTGCTAAGAAGAATATCTAAATCAGAAGCTTTTATCCAGATGCCATCAACAGAAATTCACAGAAATATTGTACCCGTTTTTAACACTTGTCACTGTAGACCAACTCAGTTACATCAATAAAACAAGGAATGCAGTATACTTGGGAGTTTTAATAGGGGGTTTGCATCCCTAACCTTGAAATAAGTGAATGAACAAAAATAATAGATGGCTAATATTGGATTCGAACTGGCATTATAAAAAAATCACATGTACAAAATTCTGAAACATTTCACGGTTTCCAATGATTGCTTCAATACGTACCCTAGAGATTATTTTGAAATTAATTACTTTCTTCATGGAAGATTACTACATTTTTTTGTATAAAGAAGGAGAAATAGAAAGTCAATACTATTTTTCCAAAAGAGCTTCATGAATTTAAAATTGAAGTAAATTTATTTCACACCATTAGAAAACTAGCAGACATACAAACAGTTTTCCTAACTCAGGCATTGATGTTGATAACGTATTCAAAAAAGACTTTATTGTGAGACTTTCAGAAAATAGTTTTATAAAAATGCAACACGTGTTTCTCCATATAATGGCTTCTTCGGGCATGTCTTTATCAACTACATTTCACGTATTCATTGCTAAACACACCTAATTTTATGATTTGAAGTACCTACATTTGAAGTACCTGAGTAATGAATTGAATTACGAGAGCTTATGTACAAGTTTCCACATTTGAAAAATATATCATTCAGTAAATCACCCGAAATCTTGACTCTATTGATTTCGAAATATTCTAGAAGATTGAGTTTCAAACTTTTTTCTTCTGAATGTAACACATCGTATTCATGATTGAACTCATGCCCTTCTGCTTAAAGGTAGTTTGCTAATGTGGAATTGTGTTTCTATTTACAAAACTACTTCTATGCATTTTTAATTCTTTGGAAAAATGTTCTCCTTGTTTGGTCAATATACAGTTGTGAGCAGAAGCCACAAGTCAGCTTATATACTCCTGATATATCCGACACCGTTTTCTTTATTGTTTTCAATAAATTCACTTAGACTATTATTTGTTTTATGAGCTATGTTTACGCATTTTTTTTTTCAAACACGGGCAATATTATTGGTGGGTTCACCCAAATATGACAATGTTATAGCTGAAGTTATCGCATCTTGAATATGATATAATATCCACCTCATAACCGTTGTTGACTGCGATTAGTTTGATCAAACTCAGCTCTCTCTGGAAATTCCTCTCAGACGTTGATATATTCAATAGTCTGATACGTTACTTATAGATTTTATAAAATTT
>WOGN01002125.1:0-17373 GCA_015342105.1 Leptinotarsa texana
AATTAAGTTCAGTATTTCAAAAGTTATTTGAAAAAAACGAAAATAAAAATGAAATTTCAACATCCGGTATCTTGGAAACGAAGCGTTTCCGGACATTCATTTATTTGGACAATTCATATTAGAATATTGTGAGGAATCACCTCCTGAAGTTTGTCAAAGTACTTTTGAATCACCCTGTATGTAAGTACAAAGTGTTGGTTTGGTTGCAATAGATGTATCTCAAAAGAGATTCATATATTGTCTACGGTATCTAAGTGGGATTTCATTTGCTTCGCATGATGAGCTTTCAATTGGGCTTGTTCGACGAGCTCCTAATCCTATTTGAAGTGCTGTATTTTGAAAAACGTCTAGTTTTCGGATTGTCGACTGGTTTGCAGAAACATATGCTATTGATCTATAGTCAATTCTGGATCTAACTTCTGACTTTGAAATCCGTCATTGAGGATGATCGTTTTTCATTCAAGTGGCATTTTATATCTCAACTTATATCACTGTTCATATCGAAATGAAGTACCAAGTTTCATGCTTATGAAAACAATTATTTCATAGTTTTATGTCTACCTTTTGTAGTTTTATTGAAATTAGTCAAGTCAGGATTTGCATATAACATTTTATCATCAATAGGAATGGGAAGACCAATTTATTCATCAAATTTGGTTCTGTAATGACTTGAGATGACTGATGGAACTAAAACAAACAGTATCATACTACATGGGCTGAAAAGTCTCGAGCCTAACACATAGATGGCGCTAGTCTATTGAAATTTCATGATATGCTATTCATAAGTTATTGTGCTAAGAGTGACACTACTTTTGTTATTTTCAAAAGAATGGATCAAAATCAATTTCGTTCTTCTGCTTCTTGATAGGAAAAAATACAGTTCTAGGAAAACAATGACTCCGCTACATCAGAAATAACAATTGAACGTTGGTTTGCTGACTCCAAGTGTGGTCGTAGAGACACCGATGATACAGAACGCAGTGAATGTTCTAATAAGGCAGTAACACCAGAAAACGAAAAAAATCCACAAAATCGTGACATTGTAGAGATATCGAAAGAACGTGTTGGCTTTATATTGCATGAGCAGTTGACTATCAGAAAGCTCTGTTTAGAGTGGGTGCCGCGCGAGCTCAATGTTGACCAAAAACCAGAACGTCTTGATGATTCTGAGTAATCGTCTGGAAATGTTATGGCCACGCTATTTGGATATATGCGTGGTGTAATATTTATCGACTATCTTGAAAAGAGAAATACCATCAACAATGAATATTATATAGCGTTATTGGAGCATTTTGAAACCGTAATTACAAAGAAACGATCGACTGACTATTCGCAGTGTCAAAAAAATGCTCCCCGGTAAGAAATTTTGCTCGAATAAAGAGGTTATTACTGAAATTGATGCCTATTTCAAGGCAAAAGATATATCGTTCTACAAAAGTGGTACTGAAATGTCAGAGCGGCGTTGGAATGATTGCATGGAGATTACGTTGATGAATAAAGCAATTTTGAACAAAATAAAAGCGTTTTCTTTCTTAGGCCTGGGATTTTTCAGACCATGTGTTACAATAGAATTCGTCATCCACCTCTTTCGTTGTTTGATATCAATTGGAATATTGAAGAAAAGGGAAATGTGGAAGAGACATCACTTGTTTGAACTATTGAAAAACCTAATGAATCCTGAATATTGGGGATGTGCCGATAGGCAACCTATGATTGCTCTGTAGCTCTTAAGAAAGTAGCTAGAAATAGTTCTCGGAAAGTTGAAAATTTGTACCTTAATCACAAAGAAGCCAATAACCGTTTCATCTTGTTTATTTGTTGTAAATCATTTCAAAGAATTCGAGGTTCAACTCAGTACACATCGAAAATCACTGTTCAAGAACTCTTTCATTTGGGTAACTGCGTTTACGTGAAATAAATTTGCTGAGAAAGTTTTTCCGAATGGATTTAACCTACGGCGATTCAAATACATTGTGAATCGCAAATTTCGCACAGGCACCGCTCTTAGAGCGCCTTGAGGATTTAACTGTAGTGCTTTTGTTTTGCCTCCAAAAAACATACATTATATAGGTACAATTTGGAACATCCAAAAAAACGTGAAATCATACATGTACATGATATTGCTTCAATATAATGAGTACTGGTATATCATGTCTCACTGGTGGGTTATTCAAAAATATCTAGTTGTTTAACGTTTGAAAAACTTCCCCAATGATCACAACATGTTATCAACTGGGATGATTGTAAAACTTACCAACCGGATAGGTCGGTAGTAATGAGTGATTTTTTTACTGGCATCTTTTTGACAACACTGTTTTTGACTCACTCATACGTAGAGTGAGGACCGAAGAAAATTGCGGCTGTATCCGCCAGTATTCATAATGACCGTGAAATGTCGATTCGGCGCTGTTCGCAGCAATTGGACCTCTGTTACTTCACTATGTGGAAAATTTTGCGAAAGGATT
The DNA here is from genome assembly GCA_015342105.1 of Leptinotarsa texana. Lineage (NCBI taxonomy): Eukaryota > Metazoa > Arthropoda > Insecta > Coleoptera > Chrysomelidae > Leptinotarsa > Leptinotarsa texana. The sequence continues at coordinate 2,466 of WOGN01002125.1, forward strand.
TGGATGTAGAACCTAAGAAGATACAGCTGGTGCAAGAATTGAAGCCACACACCTCCCACAACGTCTAACATTTCGTGAATGGACGCTGGCAAAGTTGGAGTTCAGCTGGCAAAATTGTGTTCAGCGACGACGCTCATTTCAAATTTGCCGCATCTGGGACCAGTCACAAGCATTGCAAAAGCTACCGATGCATCCCAAAACAGTTACTGTTTGGTGTGGATTATATGAGTTGGTGGCATCATCGGGCCGTACTTCTTCAAAGATGACGATGGCCGGAACGTTACTGTGAATGGCAAGCGATATCGTGTGACGACTTTTTGTTGCCCAAAATGGAAGAATGGGACATGCCTGACATGTGGTTTCAACAAGACGGTGCCACATGACACACGACACGCGAAAAAATGACCCAATTCAGAGCCGCCTTCGGTGAACAGTTCATATCACGTTTGGGGACCGTCAATTGGCCGCCTAGATCGTATGATTTAACGCCTTTGGATTATTTCTTGTGGGGTCATGTTGAGGCTCATGTCTACAGGGATAAACCAGCAACGACTGACGCTCTAGAAGCCAATATTGGAGCATTTATACGTGAAATACCGGTCGATATGTTTGAGAGAAAATGTGCCAAAATTGGACCTTGCGCATGGGCCATCTGAAGCGGAGCCGCAGACAACATTTCCATGAAATCTTCTTCAAACATTAAATCATATTGATCGTTCTATCGATTCCAATAAAGATTTCAACAATTTTTTGAAATTTTTTGTGTTGTTTTGAAAATCAAATCCTATACCTGTTAAAAATTACCCGTTGGTAGTAAAATAATCTCAAACCAGTTATTTGTTACCCTCACGAAGCTGAAACCCGTAATAAAATAGTTTGTTCCAGACATTTTTTAAAAAACCTTATTATTGATAATTAAGTATGTGAAGCAAAAAAAGACTATCCAATATGTAATATTTCAAGTTTTTGGAATCTTTTCACACATTATCCCGATGGCTGAAACTCTCAACAATATACATTTGGCACTAAAATACCTTCAAAAATTGGCTTCAACTATATAGATGAGTCGAGTATTTAGTGAGATATTAGACAAAAATTACATTAGTTGAGAAAGCGACAACATATTGTCATTAAACGGTTTTATTTAGCTTGCCCTGTATATGTGTTTGGGTCAAATTCAGTAATTGAAGTTTGACCTCATTCGTGATGACAGATTGATCTGAAATTTGATTCACACATTTATTTTTGATGACAATATAATTAGATATATTATGTATCATTGTAAATCCATGATGGCCGCAGCTACAAAATGGCGGATTAAATATTGTTTTACAACTACCACACTATATGTATCAAATGACAGGGATTGACTGGTAGAATAGTAGTACACTTTGTAAAACATACAAATTCAAGATGGCCGCAGCTACAAAAAAGCAGCGTACATATTTTCTCACAGCTACCTCAATCTGGGTATCAATCGCAACTACCCCAATATGGGTATCAATTAACAGGGCTTGACTAGAAAAAAGTAGTACACTTTGAGAAAGATGCGTATTCAAAATGGCGGAAGCTGCAAAATGGCGGATTACATATTACTTTGTGATACTGTGGCATTGAATGAACTTTTGAAACAAAATTAGAAACTGAAAACTTCAAAATGAAATGAGTGAAAAAAATGTTCATGATAAACGGTTTTATTGAAAAAAAAAACGATAATAATGATTGATGTAGATCATTTATTGAACACTGAAAAATAACACGGAAGGTCCTAGATAGCAGTCATCAAACCACTCTCCTCAGCAATCAACGGTATTGATCAGATAAAAAAAAATAATGTAAAATCGTTGGGCGTAGCTTAACCTTAGTAACTATGTTAATACTACGCCCAACGAATTCATTACTTTTTTATCTGATCAATTCTATAGATTGCTGAGGAGAGTGGTGTGATGGCTGCTACGTTTCGAACTATTTTTCGAATTATTTATCACCTTTTTTTTATAAAACCGTTTTTTTTTGTTTGAAGGTAATTGACAATGTTTCATGATGAATTCCATTAGTTCGGATTTCCATTGTCTGATATTATATAAAATGTTTTGATATTCTTGGATATCCTTGAAGGAACTAGACATCATCAAAAATGATCTTCAACGGAATGGCAACCCCCAAGCGATGGTGGAACAGACCTTGGCTAAAAACAGCAGGAGCCTCGCACAGAAGAGGATTCGTCACAACCAGTGCTTGCACTTCCCTACACCAGAGGATCGTCGGAAAGGATAAGAAGAATTGGATACAAGTAAAACATTAGAACCTGCTTCAAACACGGAAACACTATCCTTATCGGCCTCACGAAAACGAGGCCACCAAACGCGGACTGCGATTCCAAGAATTGCATTTTCCAGATACTCTGTGAGTGCGGAAAATCCTATATCGGTGAAAGTAAGAGGCCATTGAATGTTCGCATTGTCAAGCATAAGAAATACATTCAGAGAGGGAAAACTAGCAAATCAGGAATAGCAGAGTATGTTTGGACCCATCAAAATATCATCGAGTGGTACCAAGCTTAGATCATGCACAGGAAGAAACATTAGTTCAGGATGAAATTCAAAGAAGCCGCATTCATGTTGACCAATACTGTATTTAGCCAAGCTAGCGTAAAGATACGCAACATATGGAAATACATAATCAAGCGAAAAATGGCCAATTCCCGCCAAACGGCCATATCTCACTCTACCGGTGAAATGGAAGAAGGAAAGTGGAAATAACTGAAAGTACTCGAATAACCAATAAGCAGTCATCACTAGGAAGAATTATTCCAGTCATCACCCGAAGATGATTTGGATACTTGCAATCGAAACGTCGTGAAGTAACTTGGCTTTGAATTTCTTAACTTTTCATTTTTATTTTTGTTCAATTGTTCTATTTTTACTTGTATTTTATTTCACTATCATTTCGTTTCAGGTTTTTTGACCTAAGCTAAGTATTATTTTCAGCTTTTATTTTTAAATTCTTCCTTTTTTATCAGGGATTTCAAATCATTTTATATAATATCAGACAATGGAAAGTCGAACTAATGAAATTCCTACAAAAAATTAATTAATTTCATCCATACTCAGGAAATCAGTCTGAATACAACGATACAATTTGTTAGTGTGATACTTTCTAGTCTCAAGAAAATCGTTATTCGACGGGTTACTTCAGATTGTTCTCTTCACTTAATTGATTATTCTACTGAAAATATTTCTATATTCTGGAAAAAACTCATTTCATTTCAGTTTCAAAACATCAGCTTAGTATGGAAAATAATTTTTGCTCCTATCTTTTAAAGTACGTTATGTTACATTCTCATTTACAGGTGAAAATTCATAATCGAAGTGAAAATAATTATATATTTTGAGTTCGTTTACTGTTGGGGGAAGTCATTGTTTACATTGGTAACTCTTTATGTTAGTATCTGTTTCACTTCCGAGTAGTTAATCAGTTTTTCCTTCAACAGTTCGCTGTTTCCTCCCTAATTTCTTTTTCCTTCACTGTTACTCATAATTAGACTATAGATAAATATTCCAAATTACAACACCGTACACGTAGTGCTTGAATTCATCAAAAGTCATGGATTAGAAATAATAATTAGCTGAATATGATTTTTTTGACGGGAATTTCAATAACCGACTTTTTTTGAATTCAGTACATTCGGCCTTTCTGTCTCTGATTGATGTCATCGTTAGAAAACTTGCAGTTACGAAGCAAGCACTTGCATTTATGCACGTAATCACTTTGATATTGAAAGTTATTAATTGACGGTAATCATCCAATTTATTCCGGACTGTATTTATTATGACAGGTATAATAAAATATAACAGATCCTAAAGGTCACCAAATATATTACCGTTAAAGAATTACTTATATAATTATACCAGATCAAACAAGATGATGCTGATAAATCTATAGAATAATTTCATCACTTACTTTGCCATTCTCTTTCAGTTTCCAAGTCCCCGGAAAACATGCATGGGCTCATTGCGTTTTCCCCATTTAATGACTCTCATTTCTTAAAGGCTGTTTTTCATATTCTTCTGGTTTATCCATGAGTTGATTGCCTCCTATGATCCAGGGCACCATATTCTCAAAAATATGACGGGTTGTCTTTATCCTTTGTTGCTTCGCCTGCAGCTAAGATCTCCATTATCGATCTTTGCTTCGTTGAAGTAGCTCTTCAATTTTTTCTTTTGGGATGCATCCTTCGTGAACACGTTTTATGTTTCCGAGTATTTTACTATTTCCTACCATTTTTAACAAGTGTGCTGTCGTCAGAAAATCAATATATTGGATTCTTGTTTTTTCCCAATAAGTCGTTGATATACTACAGAAAGATGGTTGGAGACAATATAGATCTCTGAGGAACACCTGCGTTGATGGTTAAATTATTCGAGAGATATCTGTCGACGGCTACTTGCAGGGAACGTTCTTTCAGGAAGCTGGAGAGCCATATGATCGTAATGAGTTCACGGCTCATTTGATTTTCTCCTAATCTACAAATTTCTTTGCCTGAAGTACATCTTTCTTGAATATTCTTCTGTGGGCATTTATTCTCAATTTGTTTAGGTTTCCGGTTTTACATTTGTGATTTCTAATTCGTAGAAGTGCAACCTGAGATGCTCTGGTATAGTCTCTCCTTAGATATTATTTATTGAGACCTGAAGTCTACTCGAGTGAATCTCATTGTCTGGCACATACTTTGGTCTGTTTGTACCAATCGTATTATTTTCTTCATGAGATTTCTTCATGGATTTGTTTTCAGTTGGTGACCTTCTGCTTTGATTCCATATACTTGGTTTTCTTACACTCTGTAAGGATTTTATCGCACTCCGAATGGCTTCTCTAAATTGTTGTCTCATCTTCATTGCCAGATTTCTACTCCACCAGGAAACATTTCTTCCTGATCTCTAGTTGACTGACATGTTTGTTATATGTAGTGATAATAGCTGATAAGTAACATATCCGCTCTAAACAAGTTTCTAGGTCTGCCTAACACAGTTTGTTCAATGAGGGGTTCGATGAGATATAATCGAGATTTGAGACCCTACGATTTCAAAGTTAATATATATGTCGATGATGCAAAAAAGTTTTTTCTTCCGGGATATATTTCTCAAGTTAGCTAGTCATGAATGTGGAACCCAATGCAAAGATTATTACTTCCTAATGTCATATGTATCTACTACTATCATTTCTTCATAAAGTAATTCTGTGAGATATCCCGCGAAAAATGAAAAACTATTTTGAAATGATTAAAAAATATATATTTTTTTCATGTTTGATTAAACTTCCACATTGAAAAGAGTCACGATATAAACGAGAATATTCAATCAAAAAAAATATTTGAATATTTTTTCACTTACTCGAGGTATGATTTTCAGGAGAAAAGGATGAAATGGAATTCGTAATTTCGAATTATTTTTTCTGATTCCATCAAGTTCAAATGTATGTTGTGGGTTTTATGACTTTTTCTGCGAAGTTAAGAACAATATTTTGGTTGTTACTCAGTTTTCTGGATATATAGCACGAAAAGAAGACCTTTGAATATTTAAATGATAAATATTTTTTTGGCTACTGTTGCTTTATATTAGCTTCACCTGTATGTATGTATGTTGGTTTGTTTGTAACTCTCAAGCTCAGGATCTCTATTTGACATAATTATCGACATTTTTGCTTGATCTATTCGCGGGCAGATGGCACTGTACGTAACCTCCTTAATATATCAACATGATTGCTTGATCTATTCGCGGGCAGATGGCGCTGTACGTAACCTCCTTGATATAATTCGAACTCACTTTACATGTATTTCTATATTTGAAAAACGCATTTTTTTATTGACACGCGCGCCTTCTGCTTTGGGTTTGGTACCTGCTTTTCAGCCTCCCTCTCCGAATTCAGAAAATATCAATGGTCATTTTGCTAAACAATATAAGACTAATTGATCCCAAAGTTTAGATAAAATAAATATAGTTTAACATCGAACTGAAAAGTTACAAATATTTTTTTAAATGAGCTTAAAACAATAACAAACGAAAAATACTGGTATTATTGTGAAAAAAGCGTGGGCGCTTTGTGCCACATTTTTTGTATATCAAGCGGCCATCGCTTTTTTCACAATAATACTGGTATTTTTTGTTCGTTATTGTTTTAGGCTTATACAAAAAAAATATTTTTGACTTTTTAGTTCGATATTCTTCAAAAGCGTATTTTTTAGTTTTTTAAACTATATTTATTCTTTGACATTTCTTGCATACTATCGAAGTTATTGACATTCTGTGAAAAAGCGATTATAGCTTCATTATTTTCTTATTCATCGAACAGATGTTTTCACCGTTTTTTTATTCTATCTAATTTTACTATTGCGTGCAGATTCGTGTGAAAGTTCCTTTGAGAATAGAGATGAAACTTTTCGACAAAGATTTCAATAGTTATTATGCAATTAATCCATATGTAATGCGTTATTCAGGTAAAAAGAGATTGCTCACATGATCTATAACTGCTGATGCATTTCACTGCAGTATTTAATTGAAAAAAAAATGCAAGTCAACTAAAAATTATTGTCACTGAACGGTAGTAATACTCTGATTTATTTCATGTAAAAGTACTTGAAAAGTTATTTATAATCATTATTTATACATTTTGGACTTTTTTATTCTTTACATTCGCTTTCAGTAATTATCTTGATTCCGTGAGAAGCTATGCAATGAGGTTCCTCAAGTGATGTGATGTAACGATATGTTGACAGCTGGGACATCATGAGAACAGTCTACGCAGACTCATGCGTGAATTCAAGGTATTTTTAGGTACTCTCAATTTATAATTTTGTTCCAAAAAAGTTCTAACAGTTCTAACACTTCTGGTTCTAACATCCGAAACTGTTTGGAAACTACGCAAGAATTGATGCGTACAAGCAAAAAATATCAAACAGTCCGAAGTAGTTTCGGACACTTGGTTAAACTAGAATGCATTTTGAGGAGACACTGTGGCACCTATCGTCTATATAAAGAGATGAAGCCGAGAAAATACTGTTGATCATGTCCATTTTGTTATGTAGCCTATCTTTGAAGTCATTTCAAATGTTATCTAGCCTCAATCATCAGTTATTTGAATCAAATAAATAAAAGAACATCCTAGAAAATAGCCCAAGCTAATTTCCATAATAATGCACATGACCAACGGGAACAGTGTTCTCAACAGTTCAGCCTCGAGAGCAAGAACGATTCGGGACGGTACAAGACAGTTTAGGATCATTTCACAGTCGAAACCAGAACAGAACATTTATCAATCCGAACTCATCCTCAATAAACCAGAACGCTATGTAATCAAATTCACATGATCCTGACGTCCTAGAACCTGAATTTCGTAAAACCAGAACAAACCTTACAACTGAATAGGTTTCAAAAAACGATTTTGCCTTTGGGGTAAATTGAAGTGATTTGGATATTCCAGAAAGTTCAAATAATTTGGTGATCAACATATAAATAATAATTTTTCATTAGCACCCTGCCAGCGACAGCTGGTTAACGACAACTCGAACAATGACGAATTTGAGGCTTGTAAACGACGCATTTAAGGCTTATACGAAGTGACTGAGGAAGTTTTGGTATTGTTCGGAAAATTCACCAAAATGATAGTTCCAGAGAAAAAATTCAATTGATTTCTTCTCTCCTGTACCCCAACAATGAAAAATATGTCGGAATTTTCATTATTCGTTTATAAACATAATTTGTATTGCTTCCATTCGAGCGATCACCAGGGACGTAATAATAGATTGAAATTAATTTGAAACTTATAAAATTACCGTATCTCTGGAGTATATCGAACCCATTGGTAATTTCTCAGTATGAAATGAACTTCATCGAACCAGATTCAAACGTCACATTTGATAAGCTGTAGGTACTCGAAAATGAACAATCTTGTTGTTATTGTTACCGGATCGCGATACATCTAGTGGAATTCAAGCAGCTCTCTGTACGCATAATTCAAGATATTACTATAACTCCTCACGATAACCTCTTTTTTAGTATTTAACAGTTTTCGAAATACTCCTAGTGTTTAATTTTGTTTTTTCCTACACCAGTATTTTTCTGTCTGAGCTTTGCTTCTTGTATAACTTTTTTAATTCTCATTTCTTGATTTTTTCTGAAATATGCACCACAAATAATTTTTCTTGTTTCAATACTTTTTCTATGAAATTGTTCCGAAGGCTGCTATATTATATTTGCTAATATTATCTTTTGTCTGTCTGGTTTATTGTATTGTGTTGTGTATTGTCTGTTTATTATAAATTTCATTATTTTGGACTTACATTGTCTAATATGATATAAAATGATTTGAAATACCTGAAGGAATCAATAAAATTCAAATGAATAGTTGAAAATAATAATTATATTATGCAATAAAAAATGCCAGCAACAATTGAAAATGGAACAATAAAAAAAGAATGAAAATTAAAAGATTTCAAGCCAAGTTACTTCAAGACGTTTCGATTGTTAGTATCCACAATCGTCTTCTAGTGATGATTGTCTAATTTTCAATTGTTGCTTGTATTTTATTTTATTGCAATTGAATTTCAGAGTTTTGTTTTGCTCAATATAACTGTTATTTTCAGGTATTCATTGATACTTTCAGAGATTTCAAATCATATTATATCATATTATACAATGGGAGTCTGAACTAATGAAATTCATCATGAAACATTATCAACCACCTTCAAAGAAAATTTGTTTCATTATTTGAATTATATGGTTTTTTTATTCCGTTTCTTACCTGCCTGAATTCATGCAAAATTTTCCAAAATATAATTTGTTGATGAATTGATCTTAAAAGATACAGTCAATCATGGACTGTTCAAGAATTAGCTACTCTAGTGGTAGGTCTATTACAAGATCAGAAATCCCTTTACCTCACCATGGCTTGCGTTGTAAAGGACTAAGTTTTGTGAAGGAGAAACTGCACATATTACTGAACTGAACTGAAACCATATGCATTGCATGTGGTTTCTCCATATGCAAATATGAATTTATAAATTTCATAGTGGATTGCTTATTACGGAATGGATGAAAGATGATGACATATTACGTAGTATATTATTTATTGTCATTAAGTGAGATACTATTCAGATTTGAGTCTATAGATGGGTATGTCGAGAACGGTAAGATGTAGAGTCCAGGTTGAATTGTGGAAAAATAAATTATTTCTGGCTACTATCGAATGATACCATAAATTCGACTCTCGCTTTTTTGATTCTGGAGATTTACGAAAATAATTAAAATACTTTATATCCCTACACTTTATGCTATGGCAACTTTCACTGTACCATCATAATATGATCAAACAGTTTCAAAGCCTTTCAGTCCGACTTAGAACACCCTCAACTTTGGAATTTCGAATGAAACCTGCGTTTTTTGCATCATTTTTACGATATTTTCAAAAATTTCAGTGATTTCATGATCATGAAATATTCCCTGATGATTGATAACAATTGGAAACATTGCAATTATTACCCTCTTTTTTTTATGTCGTACAAATTTCAGCAATCTGATTGCTGTCCAGAAAAGGTAGGGTCGATTTCGTCCAGTGAAAGAATAATCTCGAAATGATCCTGACTCTTTTGAATTGTTGACCTCACAACGCAACAAATATTTACAATTTCATCAGATCATTAGAAATTTATTTTTACTTTTCCACAAGAAAATGATATATTTTATCGATGACGATAAATGAAATTTTTTTGGTCGCCAGTGGGTCCATCACAGGCCAACTTCAACTGATTGTTTTGTTTTCAAGACCAATTTTTTGCCTGACAATCGTGAACATGAGAAATGGCTTTTTGACATAATCGTATAACCACGATTCCTATGGTACTGAATTTTAAGGATTCAAGCTATAAGTACACGGGGCGGTTTATGCCAAGCCTGTCACAGACTCGGCTTTTGAATCGATATTTTATATATTGATAGTATATACTAGGTGTATCTTTTTAAAAATCTAGCCGCTTATAGCATACACTTGCTTTGGCTCATCATTATGGTCATTTTTGTTCAAGACAGGAAAAACTAGCATCGATAGACCCCGCAATTTCTGTAGAATTGTCTGATAACACATGATATTGAAGTTCTGAAAATCTAGCGTGGGAGGTCGATTTGAACATTGGGAGAAATTTCAAAGTTTTGGCTAAATCGAGAATTAATATGAGAGTATATATATTGAAACTTTCACATTATTGATTATACTGATGATAATGATAGTATTTGCACTGAATTATTATTTGAGCCAAATCTTCTGGTTTGGAATTTCATTGCTGTCATTATATCTCCATAGCATTTTAACGTATCATAAAAGTTCTCAACTCAAAGATAGGTCCATCATAAGAGGCATTTTCTATTGAAAGCTCAACATTTCTGAAATTCATTCAGTATAAAACTATTTTTTCTATAAGAGTTTTTGTATACCGCTCGAATTCTATTGAAATTGTATTAAAACTTTCATTACATATGTAGGACTGGTGCTATTGAAGACCAAAACGATTCTACTTTCACCAGACTACCGGTAATTATGATTTTATTGATTGGAATATCCCCATTGCGATTACCTAAGCGTAGGAAAGGAAATACGTAACAGAAGTCGTTCGATTTGCCTGCGAAATGAGTTTATTGCGGCATAACATACTAAAAATTAAATTACTCTTTCTGAACTACAAATTTTTTTACGACCATCTCCTCCACAGAAATCGTCGACCACACCCAAATGAATGCAGTTTTGTTAAATAGGCATCTCTCCAGTTATTACTCAATCACGTTCACATCCTGATGTATTGTCCTTGACAATCATAAAAATCTCACAATTTCAATCAATAAGTGAACATACAATTCAACATGATAGACTAGTGTACTGTACCGGACTGTAAAATTTTGACTCTCACCTCACACAACCAATTCGGGATCGTTGGACGGGTTCCCAATTTGGGCATATTTGGGCCCTCATCGGTGAAGAGAATATTGCCCAGAAAGTTATTAATATTCAAATATTCACCGTGGCAGAATAAGCAGAATTCCAACCTTCGTTCCTCATCGCCTTTTTCTAACGTATGCATGATTTTTGGTTTGAAGCAAATTACTTTTTTTCAAATATGTACGTATTTCAGAGATATACTAACGTATAAATCTCGTAAAATCTGCCGCAAGCTATTTTTTGGGTTTTCTTGAACATACTCTAAAATTTGTCCGTCTCTATATTCCCTCTTTGTTTCATTTACTCTCTCGGTTATATTGAATAACGTATTGATCCCGGAGACGGTTGTAAGGTGAATTGGTTCACGATCTGGATGTCTTCTATTGAATTCTTCCGCGGCCACCCTCGTTGATCAATTCTTTCGACTAAATTGAGATTTACCGTTTTGAAAATTCGCAAAATCTTTTCGTAACTCTCTTCACCAAATACTCGTCTCCATCTTGTTGGAATACAATATCCATATCGAATTCCTCAGTATTCGCTTCGACGATTTCAGTGATGAAAGGGTCAACAGTAATTTCCAGCATATTCAAATACAGTTCCCATGATGAATTTGGATCAATAAATATGGTTTCCCGAAATTCCTGCCCAAATTTAATTTTTTTCTGGATATTGGGTATGTGTTTCTCAAAAAACGTGAGGGTTGCTGTCACTCCAATAACGGCAATTTTGTCTGTGAAAATTGCTGTTTGAAAAAATGTACATTCGTCATTGAAACAAATATTGTGGAGATAGGTAGGGTGCCTTGCAATGGTTTAGGTCATTATTTCACGGAATTCTGTTCTTCGATCAGGGTAATCTTCAGTTAATTGGTGTAGCATTTTAATTTTGTGAGGATGACACCTATTTCTCTTCAAAAGTCTCCACACAGTAGGAAAACACACCTCATAAACATTGGCGACGGAATAAGTAGAGTGTACAGGATTTACTACCATCTCACCAATTATTTGCATTTGCTGTTCTTTCGGAATGGGCGGATGAACGGGGGGCTTTTTGTTATATATACTACCAGTTGTGAATTTGGATAAAAGTTCCTTCAAACATGTTCTACAGATAGGACGATTCGAAAAACGTTCTTCGAAAATCATTTCAGTCTCGTGAAATTTCGCGTCGCACCGTATATAAAAATTGCTTTAATTGCTTCCAATGGACGTTGACGTGGTACCTTTTTACTAGTAAAACCGAAAACTAAATGAGAATATTCAAACTGAATAATGATGTTCATTGAAGTACAAACATTTTTAACGTTTTTATAAACAAAAAATAACTTAACAAACCTTATCGGGTTGTTGGAATTACCATATGGCAGATAAAATGGAATTTTTGTAGAAATATCCATATTAATGTGATATTCTTCAGGAAATTATTAGATTCTCCGCCATTTTGTAATAGGTGAAGATATTGACTTTATATTCTAGGGATATGAAGTATTCGTCAGGAGCTTCAAAATGATGTGTCACAAGACCTCCCCTCCCTCTTCAATTTTTTTCCCAGGTGACGCCCAGTCGCCATCTTGAAAGTTTCATCTGTTAATTTCACTTCAAAATGAAGTATACAGGCAATAATTCCATTATCTTAAATTCCAATTGTTTGAGTTGACCCGTTCAAAAAATGAAAGAGGGGGACATCAAAGGAATGCACTGTATAGTAAATAAACACTGATAATTTTCAAAGGTTTCCAGTTTGATGTTGATGAACAAATCTTTTGCTGAATCCTACGAGATAGATCAAAAATTGTACTAGAGTATTGTATACTTCAAAAAGGTCTAAAAAATCCTCGATGGTACAGCTGCGGGACTGAGTCATATCCGGTGAGAAACCCCTTTCCCAATACAATAAGTATGTATGTACGATTTCTTCCACCGGCCATGACTCAGTCCGGTAGCTGAATATGTCTCCCTCTTAGAAACAACCCACAATAACCATTTTTTGTCCTAGAGATATAATGGCTTATTTACGAAGCGATTTTAGGTAATAAAGCATTAATTATTTTCCTTAGATACCGGATGCATATAATATAGTTCAATGTAACCCTTTACAGCATGTAATCATTATTGGAGATATTACAGATTCCAAATGCAGGGACATAGCGGTTGCAGCGGTACCGATCGGGGGGCCAGTACTGTCTCATTATATATATTATATAACTAGCAGACCCAGTCACGCGTTGCTGTGGCTAAAATTTTTGTTATATTACATTGTAGTAAACTTTTTGAGAGGAACGGTAGGAGAAAATCAGTCACGGGGACCACCATGATTTTTTACTTAGATGCGGTTTGTAAAAAAATATGGCGACCTCCATGACAGATTTTCTACTACCGTAACCCTTTAGTACAATGAACTTACTATTTATGGCCGGAGACGGAAACGTAAAAGCTGGTTTAAAAATCCACTGGATTGGGATTTTAAGGGGAAGGAACACGATTGATTGAAATTTTCGAACAGTTGATATTGAGAAAAAATCAATACAAAAGAATAAATTTTAAAATTTATTATTATTTTTATTGAATTTTGTAACAAATGAGGATCTGTATCTGTAGAGTAGGGAGGGTGAGTGTATGCCTACAACACTAAGGCCACATGTGACCCCTTGTACAACCTTCCGAGGAGTTGTCCTCCTAGGTCATCGTCCATCCTGTCCTTTCCAGGAAGGTGGACAGGTCACTGGAAGACCTGGCAGGTGAACCACAACTCGACGAACACACACTCACTTATTGACGATAACTCCAGGCACTCGCAGAGTACATGCCTGACAGTTTCATCTTCCTGTTCACACATCCTGCATGGAGGTGTGTCTACTAGCCCCATATTATGGAGGTGTTTCCTTAGTTGACAGTAGTCAGTCAGAAATCCTACTATTAGGCGTAGATTTTTCCTGGTCATCGCCAGATATCTTTACGGCGCCAGCTTTCCAGGGTCGCCCAAGGTGTTCCTGGCAAAATTAAATCCTTTGATTCCATCCCATCACTTTAATGATTGAACATGGGTGTAACATTTGACTAGTTCCGCAATTGTCGAAATCATCGGGCTAGTAGGTTCTAAAATTCCTAGTCCAGCCGCTTTCTTGGCTGAAGAGTCGCCAATGCGATTACCTTTACTCCTGTCGTGCCCTTCAACCCACCTCAAGATATTGTTATCATCTACCGAGGCTTTAGCTAAATCTTGATGACACGTTAGTACTAGCCCTGAGGTTAAACGTTGTTTGTTCAAGGCTAATAGGGCTTGTCTGCTGTCAGTCCAGATTGTTATGTTTTTGCCAGATATTCCTTTCTTGGTTATTTTTTTTTGGCCACGCTGGTATTTTCTCCATTTCCCACTTAATTCTTAGGCTTAGTGATCTGGAGTACATTCCACACCCTGTGCCTTCTCTGATTTTTGAGCCGTCTGTATAAATTTATATTGAAGTTGTATCATCTGACTCTATGTTCTGCTTGATTTGAATTTTGTAGGGTTTATTAAACACAAACCTGAGTTCAATTGCATCGCTTGTTGCCTGCAGCAGAGATTGCGCAATAAGCGCTTCCCACCATAGGCCCAGCCTCCACTGACTCATTTCTACTTCAAAGTTTGCACCAGCCGTGCGCAATCTTACAATGGCTATTAATGTAACTACCCTAACGTACAGATCCAGAGGGGTCAGACCCTGCCATTGCCGCAGTTAGTGTTGTTCTCATGGCTTCTGTGATGTATAAAACAAGCCAGTAGCTGTATTTGATATAATTTTTGGATGGCCGTTGCTTGTAGAACTTTCGGTCCCCATCCTATGGCTCAATACGTTAACATAGGTCTTATTATTGCAGTGTAGATCCAGGTAACCACGCGGGGTGAAAAACTCCATGCACATCCCACTGTCATCCGGCATTGC
>WOGN01002126.1:0-17372 GCA_015342105.1 Leptinotarsa texana
CTTGTTGATGGAATATTTGAAAGCTGCACAGGTTTATTAAGTTTTGTAGACTTGACGTAATGCATATAACGAAGATGATCGAGACTTTTCACAGACTTCCGAGCATTATAGAATGCCAATAAAGTTTGAGTTACACTCTCTAATAATCTCTGGGACGAACAATTTTTTTCCTCAAATGCTGCAGCTAGTTCATCCAAATTTGTCAGTTTCTCAAAAACTCTTAAAAATGATTTTTTTCCTTTTTTAAAAAGCGCAGAAGTTGTGTTACAGCCACTTGCAGAAATGCGTGCAGAAATAAAATATGTTTTTTAGAATGAGGATAATTATCAAAACTTTTAGGCGAGTATATCTACGTTTTTACATTACCTTTCCCGGCTTTTTTAAAGAAAATTTCTTGTTCGTAAGACAGTGTAACCCCAATTAAAATGACAAGTAAATCAATATCTTGTCCTATTAGAACTGCAGTTTTTGTAGAGTTTGATTCTTCAATTGCAGTTTGTTTTTTTTTCATCGTGTAAGAAGTTATAAATATTAATTAGGGTAAAATTCAAATATAATTCCTATATTTTCATTAACATGGGCAGGTAAGTGTTGTTAAATAAATTAATACTGAATAAAAAGTGGATAAGTTAGGGAAAAAATGATAAAATGTAATATAATAGTTGATCAAAATTGACAAATATTTATAATCATTGATTTATCGATAGTTCATCAACTATATATATATGGCGCATTTTTGACCGGAGGCACCGGTTGACCTGAAGTGATGCTGTGACCGCGTGCTCTCCGCCCGCCCTCTATTTCGAAAACGGTTCACCGTATGAAAAATTTTTTCAAACAAAATTTGTAGAGAATTTTGTATTCTACAATATTGATAATGAATACAAATAGCAAGAAACCCATAGGAAATGAGATATTTCCAAAAAAAGCGCAAAAAACCGATTTTTGTGAACTTTGACCTTAAAATTTAATAGTTGCTTACACCCTACCATATGTAGGTTCTGAGAAAACTTTAAGGGTGTCAATATACAAGTATTTACAGACTTACAGCTGGGTATCTCGAATTCCGAGATTCTTACCTAATTTAAGCTTAAATGACTGGATTATATCATAATCATAATCATAATCATAATCATGATCATAATTTATTAGCCCAAGTATGTATAAAGTACCTTTAAGGTTGTCATAACAGAGGTAAAAGTATATGTATAGAACGTAGATTCAGTGTAAAACATAGAAAAAGTAAACAACATATAGTTTAGTGATAAACAGTACATGACATTTACAATATCTGAGAAACTTTCAACAACATCATTAACAATTTCAGTAGATTATGGTTGTATTTTATCAAAAGAGAAGTCAAAAAATTTGTCGAGATTGTAGAAAGCATTATACAGTAAAATTTCCATAACTGCAGCTTTAAAACTTTTTATCGGAGCAATTTTTAGTCCATTTGGTAATTTATTAGAAAGTTTCAGAGCGATATAATTTGTTGGCTGCTGAGTTCTTCTCATTCTATGGTAGGGAATACTCAATAAATTTTTATTTCTGGTGTTGTAGTGATATGATGAATTTAGAGATAGTGAGTTCTCATTTTCTTTAATATACATCACGCATTGTAATATATAAACTGATGGTAGAGTTAATATATTTGATTTTTGAATAATGGTCTGCAGTGATCCTTGAAACCAGCTTGAGCTATTATTCGTATGACTTTTTTCTGCAATTTGAATATTCTCTCACTATCTGAAGAGTTACTCCAAATTGAAAGGCTGTAAGAAAAGACTGAATAGAAGTTACTGTAGTAGTATGTTAGTGTCGTGTCAAAAGTGGTGAATTCTGTGAGTTTTCTGATTTGATAAACTACTTCATTCAATTTTGCTGCTAATTGCTCAATATGTTTTTTCCAATTCAAGTTAGTGTCAATATGGATGCCTAATAATTTCACGCTATTTTGTTGATCAGATTTTCCGAATAGTAACTCGTTTGTTTTTTCAGTATTTAGTTTAAAATTGTTTGCTGTAAACCAATTGGTGGCTCTCGCTACTGTTTCAGATTTTTTTACAGTTAATTCCTCGACCTCTTGGGCTACATTCAGAATGGTCGTGTCATCCGCATATAAAATAGCTGCATCTGCGTTCAGGTATTTTGGTAGATCGTTTATAAAAACAATGAAAAATATTGGTCCTAGGACAGACCCTTGAGGAACTTCGATATCTAAAGGCAATAATTCTGATTTTTCGCCCGAGGGTAAAACAACTCTTTGCTGTCTCCGACTCAAATAAGAGGAGAAGAGCTCAAGAGCTTCACCTCTAATTCCATAAAAATCTAATTTATTCAGGAGATAATCATGTGTTACACAATCGAATGCTTTAGATAAGTCAAGCATGGTAGCAGAAAAAAGTTTATTATCGTCTATTGACGTTGTGATTTTTTCAAGAATGGATATCAGTGCTCACGTCGTTGATTTATTTGTACGGTAACCGTACTGCTCTTTAGCTAATACATACAATTGTTCAAAATATACATTAGAATACAAAATCCCTAAACGTTATGTTCGAGCACTCATAGGATTAGAAATACCAAATATTCAAAATGTGAAAATCAACCTCTTTTATTGATTTATACATTTCTTGCCTGAGGATAGAATCAACTTAGACTAATGTTTTCCTCAAATGGAATCTGAGGAATAAAGTTTTGAAATGCAGGTATCCAAAGTAGGTGTGGGCGTGTTACTGCGATAGATCGAATACGTTAATTATCTCTTAATTATGTATTACATGTGTTTTATGTGATGTCCTGCTTTAGGCTAGTGCCTCTTCAGGGGCCGTGTAAAAAAATAATAATAATAATTTTTTTGTGTGTAGCTTAATCTAGTTCTTGCTGTTGGGTGTACATGTATGTTTACAATGCTTTTGTCCTGTGTTGGCCGGGTTAGTCGGTCTTCTCTTGTCCCGTGGGCATTGCTGTTTTTGTGTATGGGTTGGGTTATCCTTGGTGAAGTTGTCTAGGTAGAGTTGCAATTGGTTCGTTGGTTGGTGTGGGATCTGGAGAGTCTTGGGGGATAGATACAACTACTTATTTCCTGTCTTTTCTGGCAGTTGGCGGTATTTACCTGATCGCCAGCGGGAACTCGTCAAGGATATCCCGGAATCGTTTCGGGATATCCTTCAGGGCCTGGCTGGGAGATATGGGAGCTTGATGTGTCACTATTCGCAAAATGTAATGTTTTTTGGTGAACTAATTAGTCAAAAATTCAAAAGAAACCTCACGTCTCAAAATGATAATCGTATTCATTAATTGTGAAGAAACTCTTTGGCTCTCTATTCCACCATATGTATATAAAAAAATGTGGGAGACGTTCCAAACAAAATAAAAAAAATATTAGGTCCAATAAAGATGGAAAAGTTGACCGCCAAAAGGGATTTTTCCCAAAACTAATCTCTTCTAAAAATATATTTCTTTACACACTTACCAACTTTAAAAAGGTATTTTCATTCTATGAAAAGAACATCATATGCAAGTATATAGCTGAATGACGAGGAAATGAACTGAAAGGTAAAAAATATGAATTGGAGATTTATTACTTTTTCATTACACATACTCGTAAAAATTGTTTCCGTTTAAGTTACTATGTTTGATAGTTAGTGGATCGTAAATTTTCGAACAGAAATGACAATCGAAAAAATGTATAGAAAAACTTTTCAGTAACCATATTTTTAAAATCCCAATTATCTGATTTTCAAGAAATTATTATTGCATAATCAGTATACACAAGAATTTTGATGCGTTTCTATATGTTGTTGGATGTGAAACAAATGGATGACATTAAAATTTTCATGTTATATAATCAAAAACAAATTTATTTCAGTCCCGTTTACTCTATTCATCAAAATCGACTGTGGCTGGGTGTCGATTTTACCCTGGAGATGGATATTACCCTTGGAGTGAAAACTGTCAAAATGCCAAAATTGAAAAATTCAACGTGAAGTAACTATAGAATAGTGCTGTATGTGATTCCCTGGCATCTAAACTCAACCAGTTATGATGAAATAAATATTTGTGAAAGAGAAAAGAAAATATTAAAATCACTTCATAATCACCCAACTACCTCTATTAATGTGTCTGTAATGTGTTTAGTTTTGACCAAAATTGAACTAGAAATGATGAAAGAATTTTTGTAATTTTGCAAAAAATTTCATTTTTCAAATTGACTCCAGAAATATTAATGATAGGCAAAAAATAGCTATGACTATATTTACTCATCCATCGATACTTTTTAAGGTCTGCGTGAATTCACCGTGCTTTTACGAAACTGTTCACTTTTTTTATCACCATACAGTTATTGCATTTTGGAATGAAATGTATGCATTTTAATAGATTTGTTAATCTCACGTGGCATTCCAATTTGTTTCACTGTTTGTAGCTTGTTTACCTTTCTTTGAATTATTCCTCTTCATATTCGTTGCCAAACCAGTTCATTGAAACTTTTACATCGAATTGGGATTTTTTTTACAGCGTATTCACTAGTTAGTTAACATTCGATACCTCAACGAGTTGAACCCAATTACTAATTTAGATTAAATCGTTAAAATTCTGCTTGTAAGACACGGCTACTGTGAAGATATCGCCTGAAACACCTGTCAGTACAATTCCAGCCATGTATTCTCTTGATAACCTTCATATACAAGGAAAAAATGTCTTATTTATCCGTATTTCTAAAACGGGCAACAAAAATTGTGTTGAAATTGCAGACAAGTATGTGAATTAAATATTTGCAGCAAACTTCAAATACTTTGAAGCAGATCAGTTTGCTTTGAAATTTAATCCGACTGGTTACTCTAAGTATTTATAGATCTGAGTCTTTATCCACAAAGTTGAAGATTTTTTTCATTTCTTTTAATTGTTCAACATTCATTTCGAATGTTTTCATTTGTAAAAAAGTTTCGTTGGCATCAATGAAATTCCACTCATTGTTCAACCCATTCATCGATTCATTTCGATTTGAGGTAACAATAATTTGTTTTCTTTACAAATGAGCGTTCTTATATTTTTACAATTTTATACTCATCTCTATTCATTTTCTCTCATTTTCAATATCATTCCCTCTCCAACTGACTTATTCAAAAATTTCGGTTGTGCTCTTTTCTAGGATTTTCAATATTCTACTCATTTATAATTCTTTTTTTCCTCTCAATTTCAAATATGTCAAAACTCCTTCAGATTATGGAAGTCCGAACCATTCATCGAGAGAAATTGTCGACCACATTCAAATGAACATAATTTTGTCTTTTCTAACCATACTCAGGGTCGGAGTGGGCCGAATTTCCATCTTTACTATATGACCAGTTCGACCCGGAAAAAATAAACTAAAAACCATACAATTTTAAGCTACTTTTTTTATAACGGACTTTTTTCAAAACATAATGAAATATTTGAATTGAAGGGGTTATATTTTTCATTTTTTTTTGTATCAAGATGGAGTAGTAGAAAGCCAGAAACTTTCTTTCACAAATAATGAAATAGTTTATCAATTGGTAAATAACTATAATAATGAGTCACTTTTCTCTCAAATTGAGATCCCGGTAGGGATTTAACAGTGATAGTCTTAAAATAAGTGTTCCCTTCGAAAATGAAGCTTATCCGGTTTCTCAATTTCTCATGGTATGTTCTATGAAGAGAATATCAAAGGTGAGAAATTTCCAAACTCTCACTTTGTAAACGAATTTGGTCCCAAGAAATCTATTCATTATCAATAACAAATTGAAGATCTTTCACATATCCGATATAAAATCATGTCAAACTCTCAGTTGAACCATATTTCATCAATAAGTTCAGACAAATAATAATTTATTGATACATCTTCCAAAATCTTTTCGGATAACATTATTGGAATTCTATCTGAAGTGACGGTTCTTTTGAAATAATAAATCAAGAACAAAAAATTCCAAATTCCAAAATGTGGATTGATTACCCAGTTCAACTGAGCCGAAATAAAAACATGAACATTCTAAAGGCACGAGAAGTTCAAAGACGAAACTTGTTCCTAAATGTTTTTCTCAAAAGAGTAATTTTAATTGACCAAGTTTTGTTGTATGCAACGCAATCCGCAATGCTGCACATCATGGATGCAATTACCTCGGTTTTATGGGTTGGAGTTTATGAAGTTTACATGAAATCGAGTTGGAATCTAGAGAGATCCCAATAATCACAAGGACTTTCACTTGTATTGCAAAGCAGTCATGAGTACGAATTTTTAGATTTCAGGTCGAAGATACGAGGAGCAGAAGATAAGTTATCTGTATTTCCCTGTGAATACGAATAGTTTTGGAATACCCAGTTGAAATTTTTTCTCAAATCAGACATGCGAAAACGAATGTTACCTCAATATTTGTCTTTGGAGATGATACATGAGCAACTCATTTGCTCTAAAAATAAAAAACACTACTCATGAAAAATGTGATAATTAAATTGAGTAAAGCCATTGCATGATTGTTCATCATCGTTTATCTTGAGCGAAAATAATTCATCATAAATTATGATGAGCTCTTGCTCATTATCATGTATACACATTACAGATACCATAACAAAAATCATATAAACAGAATATTCGTATTTGTTGAGAGATGAAAATAATGTTCAAAACAAAAAATAACAAATATCGTTGAGTAGCTTGTCATTTTCTCAAATTTTCAATATTTTACATTTCTCCATCATTCATCTTCGATATTTTATTTTATTTTTTTTTCCTTTATTATCATTGCTCTCATGGTAATGCAATTTCACTCATTGTTCAACCCATTTAATCATTCATTTTCATTTCAAGGAAGATCGAACTAATTTTCCTCTTGAAGTTGATCACTTGGTTATCGAAACACGTGTCGAGGTGTTGAAATAACGGTTTAGTATTGGGAAAAAACTCCAGTAATATTCACTGATTTGAAGAGACAAATAATATTTGGTGATTTCAATATCATCAAACGTATGTAGGGTCAGTTTACAATTAGTCAAATGCGTAATGAGAGGGACCCGAAAAATGATAATTTGTGAGCTAACTGGCGGAAAATCTTGACACTTATCAGATGTATCGACAAGCCAGGTCTCTCTATAGGTTACAGGTTTCTCTATAGTTTCAGCAATGAAAAATGAGCAAAGTGGTTTCGAAACACCTCCAGATCGATATCGAAAAAAGTTACTTCATGATATCATCTTCTGGTGGAATAAGCTCCGTCGATAATGTGTAGTATTTTCAAACTTCTCCTATCAATAATGATGAAATAACTAGTTTCCTTTCAGCTTGTCACGGAAATAAATTTAAATTTCGAAAATATTTCTTGTTCATTCTCAAAATCAAAAAAGCAAACATTTTTTGGCCTATGAGATATCTGATTTCAAAAACGGAAACCACTCAACCCTCAACCCTCTCATAGAGAAACCTGGGAATTGAAGCTATCATTTTCCTCAAGTTCAGCTTATTCAACAAAAACAAGTATAATCACCTACTTATTTCTTTTTTTGTGACTACTTATTGAGCTAGTATATTCAGGTTGTCATTTATCGAATCAATTAAAAGTCAAAGACCAGGCATGTCAAAAAGATAACTCACTCTCTTTACTTCCCCTGTAAACATAAATACCAACCAGTCACATTCCCGGAACCTTTGTATTATGATGGGGAATTTCTGCAGGCTCAGCATGAAGCGTTCACTGTAATATCACCTTTAATTGAAATTGTTGGAATAAATATGAGCGGTGAAGTTGCCTACGACTCTGTTTCTTCTATAGTGGTTAATTGTCTTCAGAAGTTACAGCAGAGTACATGCGAATGTATGCACCAGGAATGGAAATATAGATCCAAAAATAATACAACATATTTTCTTTGTTTCATTAAAGCACACTGTTATGGAAAATGTAATTCAAATTTTTATCTGCAGGTTTTATCAACTAGATTCCGAGGTATTCCAATGTACCAGATTATATCAGGGTGGAAACGAAAGCTTCGCTTAGGCAGAGAAGAGTTCGGAAAATACCTTTTTTTTATACAATTTGTGGTATCAGATTTTGAGAAATTTAGAAGATTCTTTAAAACTCATTGATGATTCACTTGAAATTCAAATTGCTCGATTAACGGTGACTGTGAAAAGTCAAGAATAATTCATAGACCTGGAAGGCCAGCGGAGTTTTTGTTGTCTAATAATTGTTTGGCGACAAAACTTCGAAGAATGTGCATATGTCTCTAATCCAGTCGTAGTTAATTTTTCCAGGAGTATAACTCTACTTAGTGTCGAAGTACTTATATTCAGTATTTCACCAGTTCGGACTTCCATTGTCTAATCTAATATATTAATATATATTTATTAAATAAAAACTGAAATTTACAAAAAAATAACATACAAGCTACAACCAAACAAATAAAATTAAAATAATAATAAAAGCAAAAATGAAAAACAAATTGAAAAAATTAAAGAGGTTTCAAACCAAGTTATGTCACGACGTTTCGATTGTTAGTTTCCACAATCGTCTTTGAAGACCATCACAAAACACCACAAAACATTATCAACCACCTTCAATCACTCATATTCAGTGTTTGTCAAGCAGCAAGAAAGTCAGCAGCTTCACTTAATATGTGATGCATTGGCGATGATTCTAGTTGAATTTTATTCTATTCGTTCTTTTTGATATTTTGGGTTCCAATATGGACTTTATTGATAGTGATATGTATTATCACTTATACTTTGACCATCAGTTCAATTCCTATTCTTCAATTACCATCTCGGGCACTCTTACGGTTTTAACGAGACAATGATGTTGTCTTTCGTCCTTCTGGAACATTAAAATGAAACAATATTCGTCGTGGAGTTTCCAGCTGGGGTGAGATGAATATCATCTGAAGATTGAAGGAAATACACATGAAATTTGGAAATCTTACCTTTATCGAACTCTACCAGATGCACTCTGTGCATTCGAATCTCAAAGTCATGACAGCTTACCGCACCTAGGCATGAATTTTGGCTGGATATTCTTGGCCCATTTCACCCGCTCAGGTCATATGTGAGGATTGGTCAATGTTGAGTAATGCCGTTGTCGTTTGTATATGAGTGACAGCTGGTCAATGGAAAAACAGATTTTAATTGATTCAACAGAATATCTTCATCTTCAATGTTGATTCATTCCTTTTGTATAACAAGTTTACGAACTTTTTTCATTTTCATTTTGAATTCAGTAAGACATAAATCCGCATTCCCATTCGAATGTGTAATCCATTCATTTCTCTAGAAAATCTTCCTATATGTTCCTGTGTTTACGTCTACGAATACAAAAGATCCAATGAATATATTACACTTTCAATTCGTGTTATCTATTTCGTATGAGATACATCAGAACGAGTTTTCCGAGTTAACTGCAAGAAATCGTACAGCAACATTCAATTCACGGACCATCAAGTTCTAACTCTCTGATATTTCGAAACCGACTTTGAATAAATATAATTCGAAAGACTTGCTCCAGATATCTGAATATCAATGAGTTGGATTTAAACGAGAGAGATTCTATACTGAATGGGTTTTCTTCTATTTGAAATGTGATCGGTTCTTGCAATATGTGTTAGAAATCTGCTTTGGTTGGTATTTTCTCGCTATATGCAGGTATTTAAGTAACCAAATTTCAGATTTGGTTTATTTGAAAGGTCATGAAATAGAGAAACAGAATTGCCATTGAACTATCATCAACAAAAATTGCAAACGAGAACTTCAATTGGTATTCTCAATTCATCAATATTTTTGAAAAAACAAAACATACATAAAAGGTCTGTTCAATAAAAAATAAGGTGAATTTTAATTTTTTCCAAAAAGGGTTTATTTTTCCATCAATTGCTATTCTGTTCCCTTCAAAGTAGCCTCCCTCAGATATAAAATAATTATGCCAGCGTTTCCTCCAATCCCTGAATCAGTTCTGATATGCACTTTTTGGTAAGTCCATGACCTCTCTCAGCGATTCGGTTTTCATCTCCTCAATCGTCGCAAAACGCCGTCCTTCCTTACGTTTCTGCACTCTTGAGAACATAAAAAATGGCATGGGGACAAATCTGGTGAATATAGTGGGTGAGGTAAAATTATAATATTATTTCCATCTAAACAATTACGATCAATTAATCACGAGTGAGCAAATGCATCATCTTGATTCAAAAGCCATAAATTGTGTTTCCACAATACCAGACGTTTTCTTCGTATTGCTTAATGGCACATAACTTCAAAATAATACTCCTTATTTACCGTACGATTATGTGGAAAGAACTCTTGATGCATAACGTTTCGGCAGTCGAAGAAAACAGACAGCAAACTGAAATGAAATGAATGAAAAACGCTTTTGTCTAAATACCTCTGGTATTTTTCATTTTATTAATTCGACCGATTTCCGGTTTGACCCCATTATCAAGTATACACAAAAGTGTTTTTTATCCATTTCATTTATGTGATCTTGAGTTACCATAAAGTTATCGAGCACACATATTAGAGAGTAAAACCTTGTCATTTGATAAAACTTGGTGTGCTTTCTTAGACTTGACTCCTCTGTGACTTCTATTGGAAAGATTGGACTTCGGTTTCGATGTCATACCATAAAACCCATGAATCATAACCAGTTATGACCCTTTTGAGCAAATCTGGTTCGCCGTCATGGCATGAGCCAACTGATATGCTGACATCTTCAGCAATTTCTGTGATTCTTGGAGTTTCTTTAACAATTGTCTTCACTTCATCAACATTTTCATCGATTGTTGATGTGCTGGACGAATGTCGTCATTCACATCTTCTCGGATTTGTAAAAAACGTGTACCACTTGTAAACATTTTTCTGATTCAGAGTACAATCACCTTATGCCACTGTTAATATTTCAAGTTTTTTTTTTGATGGCAGAAAATCACTGATCACGCAAAATGCTGCTAACTGTCATGCCTATCAACAACAAAGTTAACATGCTAAACAGCTGAAGCTATAGACATTTATTCGAAACAAGTTTATCAACATAAAAAATAAAAAAATCGCTAGTAGAATGTACGCAGCCCGAGAATCTGTGTTCACTATGGCGTTTTTCACGATACCTAGTAACTCATTTCAATAGTTAAAACCCCTGCCAAGAGATTTCATTGAACTTGTCAAATTAAGTTAAGGAAGATGAGAAAGTCGTTATTCAATATAAGTGAACTGCAGATAAGAAAAAAGTATTGATTGAAGAACATCTTTCATGCAGTTGTTGTGTTTTGATGTTTTTGGGTCATTTCATAGTCAGAAAAAAAAAGACAGAGAATCTGTTCAAGTGTTCTGAAAGCTATACAAAAAAGTTCAGTTCAGATTTCAACTATGTAAAATGAACCACTGAAGAGACTAATTAGTGAGAGGCTTGTTGCATTTAACAAAATTGGAAACTCTTCTTCACCTGAAAAAAATGCTACCTTTCGATATGCTTTTCGCCATCCAAGAATCATCAGGAGATTAATGAAACTACTCATCTAATGACTATGTATTTATCTACCTAGAGGGATACGCACCTCACAGGCGAAAGATTTCAACAGAAAAGTAGAAGCAGTGAACCTCAATCGAATATGGAATCTTATTCTGAGAAGTTTCAGACTAGCAAACAACATGACGCCAGGTAGAAAACAGCCAATGAATGTTACCCACAAATTACCTACTCCAGGTGCAGTTATTAGCACTTCAAACTACCTGACACAGCATAAATATGTGTTACGAAACCGTAAAACGAAAAAGATATACACTGTGATGTGTCCCTTGTTGACAAACATGAAGCCTTGAGCTCAGGATTTCATATCATTCAAGGTATGGGATTCATTAATTTTTTCATACAATAGAAGGTCAACCCTCATATACACCAAATCGGGAGGGACCATATATTCACATTGCCGGAAGATAAAGCATATAGGTTTGTCCTCCGAGGGTTCGACTCTGTCCTCAGAGTTGAGAATATTGAGGAAGACCTCAGGAGAAATCATCAATTGGAAATGGTGGCCGTGTATGGGCTTGGAACGGATAGACGTTGTCACATGCAATTATCTCACCCTGAGCTTCCTCAAATGAAACGTGAGAAACGTCTTGATCACGAAAATTATATGGGAATTAAGGAATAACAGCAGAACTCTGATGCAGTGCCAACGATGGGGTCATCGGAAGTGAATCCAGGATGTATAAATCTCTGAAGAAGCTACTCGCGCCAGCGAAACGTCATGAGGATATTCTAGAAATCCTCGGCATTCGAACCCGAAAAATAGTGGCTGAGGTATATAGCCTCAACCATTTTGTCACTTCTCTCAGACCCTGTGGACATCAGCCATGAAAAGAAGTTTTTATCCAGTCGCAGGAGTGAAAATATTTCAAACTTGAAAATTCTGTAATAATCAAAACAAATTAGTACGGCTGATATTCATGAATATTTTGACGTGATAGCTTTAGCCCATTGGCACGATTTTTTACAAAAAAACACATTTTTACGAAATTTAAAAAATATAGAATTTTAGCAGATGCATCAGATTTGGACTGCATATAGCAAATGAATAATAAGTTCAGTTGAAGATGAATATCTTATTTATTCATTGAAAGCAAATATTTTTCAATTACGTATGAACTGACCGGTTACTAGATGAAAAAAAATATTGATCAAACAATTTCCACAAATAATTTTTATTCCTAGGCATGTGTCGCTAACACCGTAGTTTCCTCGGTAAATTATTTTGAGTGTTCTTTATTGACAAATAACCATTTTACTTCCAGCTAGTGACAAACCACTTTACCATTAGAATACTATTCAGAATAAAGTATGGTTTACTGGTTATAATCTTCGAAAGTGTCAGTGCACGAAATGCCATTAACTGGTAATTGTAATTGTTTTGAAGGACAAGTGAATAAGAATATGCACTTTCCTGCCACACCATCCCTATAGGTATGTTGTACTCCAGTACTAACTGAGAATCGTGAATAGACGTATTATTTGTTCATTCAGAAAAGCTTGTACATTTCACATAGTGTCACTCAGTAACTGAGAGTAACTGGATGATGCTAGTATGAACAGAGAAACAACACAGCGCTGGTGTGCTTCAACTAATACAAACACGCAAATGTTTCAAATGATCAGATAGATAAATTGGGCTCATTTCAAGAACTCGCCCATAAATTGTAATCTATCATTAGTTTTGATTTGTTGTTACCACTTTGCACAATCCAGAATAGCTTTAGTTTTGACCAAAACACAAGTAACCTTGACCGAATAATAAATGAGACTGACCTGCACCAGAAGTGGGAGAAATCAAAAAATTTGTTGATCGATGTTTTAATGCATACACAAAAAACATAGTGTTTGCAGTGTTCATTAAGCACTCTTGCCAAGCAAACACTTTCATGTGAATGTGTAGGCCATTCACTTGAGAACAGAGTAAAACTTAATTTTTTGCGACTGCAGAGGTTTTCCAATTCAGAGAAGGGGTGACATTTTTTATTTATCATGGAGTCCCAGGTCTGTTATTCTCAATATGCCTTGTTCTCGTCTTTACCTTATACTAAAATTATCGGCCCAGAATAGAAGTGTTATCCTTGAGGTCGCAGTATAATATTGAATACGACATCAATATTACTTTTAGAGAATAAATTTGATGTTACACTATGCACGTTTCACTTCCTTTATTGTGATGTCTTTGATCGAACATATGGAACGAGTTTATTCATCAAGGTTAATTTCGAAATGATTTTTTTTTTTCGCAAAGATTTTGGAAATTTGTATATGTTTTGCTACGAGTTCTTTCAGTGTGCTATCGAAACATCTTCAAAAATTGACTTTCTTTGGATATTTCTACCTTCAATTCTGAAGACGGAACAGATTTCAGTTTTCGAAACGTTAATATTGTGGAAGGTGAGAAAACCTGTTTTCTCTTCGGACGAAAAACCTAGTCTATGGCGAATTCCATCATAATTATTGAAATATGTCACTATGTCAAAATTTTCCTAAGAATTGTTCGTAATATGTTTTTCATTCAGCTTTATGATTGATTGCAATGTCAACTATTCATTGTCATTCTTGAACGATGGCTCTTTATCAGATACACATTACCACAACTGATTTCATATACGGTATCTGAACTAGTATGAACTAACACAGCGCTATTATTGTCACTGAAAGCAAAAACTGGAACGTACTTGACAAGAACCACTACGCACTTTCATCACGAGATATAGCGGTACTTACAGGTAATGCATTCAATTATTTCAAACGCTACATACCTCAATACACGCCCAACAATATCCCGTGTGAGATTTTTTCTCGTAAACGCAAGCGATGTAAATGTTAAATAATTCGAATAGTTGTGACTCTTGAGTCAGTGAGGCGTCTGATGAATAAACACGTTCCATATGTTCGATCAAGGACATCATGATCTAGAAAGGGAAACGTGCAACAGTGCAACATCAAATTTATTCTCTCGAAGCAAAATTGATGTCGTATTTAATATTACACTGCGATCTTAAGAATGGTACTCTTATTCTGAGCTGATAATGTTGGTGTGAAGATGAAAACAGGACTTTTTTTGAATTACAAACCTGGGACTTCCTGACAAAATTGGACTAATTTGTAACTAAAGCAGCTGCTACACGTAAGGTTTTGTTCTGGGCTCAAGTAAATGATCTACACCTTCACATTGAAAAATGAAAGCGTTTTTGGAAAGAGTGTTCAATAAACACTCCGGAACTTCAAGATTGTGGGAGGTGGAAATATAAAAAAATCGATTTCTGAACATATTCTGCCAATTCACTTAAAGTATTCGTAGCAAAACATAAACAAATATCCAATTTTGAATTTTCCGTCTTTCAACTCCGGCACCAAAAGAGCTATAATCGACTTTTCGCCATCAATCAACAATACTCTGAACCAACTCCCTTTTTATTACCATTCAAGAAATTGCACAGCTGAAACTGTTATCGCCTTCTAGATTCAAGTTTAGAAGAGAAGAGGATGGCTGTACACGGTACCCACAATATATATCTCAAAATTCAATCGGGCGATTGGGATGAAAAAAGTTAAAAATTCGATTTGTTCATTCATGATTAATTGCATCCAAATTATGATCCACCAGAGAAAATTTTTAATTCTTCACAGGAAATATGAAGCATTCAAACCTCTCATATCAAATATTTTCAGGAATGTCATATCAACAAATGGAATCAGAAACTTTTCCTATGCATCGATAAAGTCATGAAGTGCAAACAATTGGAGCGTGCCAAAAATTAACTATTTAAATATCCCAACAGGTTCTGAAACGGATCACTTCATGGTTGTATCCATCAAACATTCTTTCAATGATATCATTGCTGATACATACGGACCAATATACAGTTAGGAATTCCTCATCAGAGAAAGAATGAAAAAAACATTACCACGAAGTTTCCGCTTGGAACTTTTTCCATAAATCGTAACAGAACAGTAATGGACTATAACCACAGAATGTGTCGATGTGTCGGATGCACACTATTTGTTGGCTAAAAAGTATATATCTCACATAAATATTACTAGATATTCTACAATGAAGAATCAGAACTTCAAGCTTCAGTGAGCATTGTTGTATTTGTAGACGTGGAAATTGAAAAGAAATTCAATTTCACATACGAACGAATTTCTCGTTATTATTTTCAATAGTCACAGATGATACTTGAGGCTAAACATTGATTTGCCATTAAAATGCAAACAAAAAATGAATATAGGAGACAAATTTCACAAAGTACCAAGTATTCCATTGGCAATATAGCCTAAAAAGGGAGTTTTACATTCTTTTTCTACAATTATCTGATGCTATTGATGAACCAACTAACAGAGAAACGGTTTATTCAACCTACCAGTAGTCGCCTTCGGATTTTTTGGAAACTTTATGGGAAAGTAGGCTCTTGAAATGAACAGAAATAAATTTTATTTGTACAGACTGCTCTGAGGATATGCTTCAACACAGCAGGGATCGGTGCACAGAGGAAGTTGTACATTTAGAGATCCTCAGAACAAAATATGAAGACCGTAGCTGAAATCAATGCAAAAATGAATAATATGAAGAATATGAGAAACAACAAAATACCTGCAGAACTAGTACAAGGTAAAGATTGTTTAAACAGCCGCGACGACAAAATGGTGAATGATTTTCGGAGATTTGAGATAGAGTGAAGACATGCTCGAAAAAGCCATTGTATGGCAAAATGCGTGTTGAGTTTTTGTAAAACTGTTTAGTGGAAATCTCACAATGAAGTGTTTTTTGAATAGCCATCTAGCCCTCACATAGCAAGAAAAGCTCTTGTGATGAATATCTTACTAATATAGTGTACGATGGTGAAAACTGGGACATACTAAGAGATAAAGCTCAGGCTGATTTTTCACCAGTAAACACTGGCTAGAACATAAATTACTAACGGTTAACGTGGAAAAAACCAATTACCTACCTATCGGTTGGAATAATATAAACAAACCGCATTTTGACAATTTTGAAATCATTACTTCACAAAAACAAAGTTTCTCAATATTACCTGTGAAAGAAATCGAATACTTGAAATGAAAAAATCACATTCTGTATATCACCAAAAACTATAGAGCATTTTTCAGATACCTTAAGAAGATTTTGTTCATTAAAGCATATGAAAACACTATACTTTGCTTTAGTAAAACGTCACTCACGTACCGGCATAGTAGGTTGGGGTGGGACTTAACGAACACACATCAAACCATTAGAGATTATAAAAAACAGATTCCTGAAGTAGATATTCTGCAGATCTTTTATAAAAGGAATCCGGGATACTCGACCTCAGGCAACTTTATGATTTGAATGTTATATTGAAATGTAAAAAATCACGCCAGTTTACCTACGCATAATTATGGTACCCGAACAAAGAAGCAACAGATGAGCAAATTCGTCAGCGATTATTTTCTTATACAGCACCCATGACGTTCAATTTTATTCCTGACCATATCAAAAAAATGAAAAACTTCAAGATGTTCAAAAATAAGGTACAACGATTGATGTAAGAGATAGTAAGACCAAATGTATTGAGTTCATCGAGCCACATTTCTTCAATTGATTCATTTCATTTCATATTATTCACACTCGTATTTTCAATTCTTCATGCACATGTTTGATTTTTATTTCAATAACTATCACTTATGCCAAAATTTTTGTACGTTTAACATGTTCTTATCAATATGTTTGCTTTTATCAAGTCCTCTGCTATTCCCATATATATTTTTTAAGCGTATTGCTTTTTTTGTGGTGTTCTTGTGTTGGACTGAATATTGATTAGGTAGTTAAGTAATGTACTTTTATTTCAAAACAGGTATTTGTTCACT
>WOGN01002127.1:0-17370 GCA_015342105.1 Leptinotarsa texana
TTGAACTGATATTTTCAAGTTATATGATAAGAGCAATGTGTCGAGTGCCTGAGTAGATGCAGAATTTTTGTCATCATAATTTATGTTGAGATCTCCAGCTACAATAAGCTGAGAATTGACTGGAAGGTTTGACAAAAGAATCTCCAATCTATATAAAAAAGCTGTAGCATTACACATTGGTGGTCTATAAATACAGATATGATTAGTATCATGTAATAATGACAATTCAAATTCCTTTTCAACTATGAGATGATCAAATTTATCAATATTGTTTAGCGTCAGATCTTTGAGAACATAATTTCATGATTTGCATTTTGGAAGTGTTATCAATAGAAACCATTCAAAGAATTTATTGATCATCTACATATATCTTCCAGATGATAATTGAAAAAACTGACTGCTTTCATCTACATCATTTATCATCTACATCTATTATCAAAATATAGCACATTCCAACCGTAGGAATTTGAATCATAAAAAAAATCTTTTTGAAATAATTTTTGTTACTTCACCATTAGTAGAGAAGAAGTGAAAAATATGAAATATTATTGAGAAAAAAACAAAACATACAAAACGAAAAGAAAATTTGGTATTTAGATAAATCGGATTCATTTTCAAGTGAAACTGAACTGAAAAAAAATTCAGTTTATTTAAATAATTTTTTCCTTCTACACAAATCAACTTAATTTTCCACCCATATTGTGTAGTTTGTTTTCGTGTTATGATATAAACCAAAACTAAATCCCATGAGAAATCACTGAGATAATTAATGAGTTTGCTATTTGACGGGAAAACTGAATTCACATATATAACGCATTTCGACACCAAACAGATAAGCCATGAATTATCCACTTGTGAATGGGAATGATTAATTTAATAATTACATTTATAATTCAGGAATTGCTGGAGTATTATCCCAGCTTAGTCCTAAAACCTCTGCTGTTACCGAGTGGTCAGCTTGCGGCAGTCTAACTGGGGGAACAAAAGATGTGAATACGGGCACGCCTCTACTAACATTTCTGCTCTGAGTCGTTTTCACAGAGAAGTGAGATACAGAGAGGATGATTAGGAAAGACGAACAACATTAGAGATACATGAATTCTTTCACAAATTCGAGATCACCACGTGTATTCTAGATTCTTGTTTGGACTTTTGTTATATGGTCTGAAAACACATTGAATATTTTACCATTATTTGAATGATACCCTACCTTTTACTCATGAACGAGTAGATTATGTTCCATTTCATGATGTTCATTATTTCCATATCTGTTTTAGAACCTCAAATACAATATTTTCATTATAGCTATTGTGATTTTCAAATTGTTCTTTTCGCAATAAATGTGCGTGCATCCCACTTTGAATTTCACATCCGATATCTCCTGGAGTAGATAATATATATCCATTCTACCAATGCTAGTGAGTTAACAAAAATGATGACTTCAACTTGATATAATGACCAATTAATATTTTTTGTTATTGAAAATGACACTGGTCAACAAAAGAACTCCAATCCACATTTCACAAATTACTGTCGAAAAATTAAACCAAATGAGCGTAGAAGTTCTGCCTCGCCCACCATACTCTCCATACCTCTAGTCAACTGACTACCATCTGTTCAAGCACTTCTAAAACTTTCTCACCGGAAATACTTCCGCAGGCACAAACGGCCTTCGTTAAACCTATTGAATACTAAGCTCACAATTATTATGCTGACGTAATTAATCGATTTGTGTTACTTTGGTAAAAGTGAACTGATTCAAATGACGCTTTTTACGAATTGGTTGAATGAGTAGTCCCCAAAGAAAGGTTTTGAGCTTTCTACTTCTCCATCTCTATTTATAAAATGTGGGAAACTTTCAAAGAAAGGAGGGAAGCAATCATTTTCCAAACATTGGGTAGACAGCCAGAAACTTTCTTTTCAAAAAATAATCTCTTCTAAAAATATACCCGTTTCAATTGAAACAAGATTCATATCGCTGGTATTCAATCAAAGAAGCTAATGAATATCAATATCAATGACATGAGTAGTAGAGTAGCTAACGAGGCGATAAGGCAAGTAGTGTCTTATGCCAAAACATTGGATGTCCAATAGTGAGGATGACAGTGTTCCATGTAAGGAAAATTTTATCTCATTCATTTACTATATTGTGTAGCAATCTGTGAATGATATTTAATACAATTTCATAATAAATGTTCAGAATTCAAATTGAATAGAAAAATGTTTTCTTGTATTATCTAGTGTTTATATAAAAGCATTTGATTCGAAAACAATTTTACTTCCTTGTAATTCAATATTAATATGACAGTAGCTGTTTCGAAAGGCCTTCTCTTCCACTTTGTGACTGGAAGTTATCCCTTTGCATGATCTACACACCTTTGTATAGAGTTAATTTTTTTAAATTAATTGCTTCCTTCTTTTCTTTATATGAAGTTATATTTTGACCCCAATTTGACAATATCGATAGTTCTGATTGAAGCTTTATAATTATGCAAATTTTGTAAATATTTTGAAAGGAAAATGTTTACTTTTCCACTTCGATCGAAATTTGTAATTCTATTCAGAAGTGATATTTCTCTAACAAATTGTGGAGTACCTATAAAACATCAATCAGATAGTTTCATCCTAAATATATTTATTTTATCGCACATGTGTCAATGCGGCAGGTTGTCAGCTCGACATTTTTCACTGTTCCATCTCTGAGATTAGGTCTTTTCACTAATTATATATGTATGGTTTTCACCTTATAGCTTATTTTAATGGTATTGTATTGTAATTTGATATCCCGGTTCTGTAGTTGGGTGTACCTGTGTACCTTCTGGAAGAGTAAATAAATAAATAAATGAATGAATAATGAATGGATAAATGAATAAAGAAATATTGCTACCTTTTTTGTAGTTTTTTTATAATTTGATAGATTTTGTATAATTTAGGTGAATATTTGCAATGAATGTTATATCTTAGATGAAAATTCGTTTTGAAAAATAGTAAATTTGAATATCAATTCACTGTTCCATGAGAAATATTGGTTTTAACCTCCTCTTTTAAACTGATATTGCAACATGAGTATGAAAGGATAGGTTCTTTTATTTTTGTGTGTTTGATAAATATAACTACATGAAAGCGTCATATCCGCAGTGCTCTCTACTCCTGTTATCAGGTAAGATCTCCATTGGTATATTGTGATCATAAACTTATTTCAGAGTTTAGTGACTAACCTATAAATGTTGGAAAACAATTTAAGCTGCGCAAAGTTTGGCATTACAGTGAGTGGGAGAATCTTCAAGACCATTTCAAAAATTTCCCCTGGCTAGATGTTTGTTTTAACTCTAAAGATCCATTTATTTGTGTTTCTGAATTCAAGTTAGTTATTCTATCATCCACGGTTGAGTATATTCCTTTTTCAATGAAAGAACTTCTAACGGCAAACCTTGGTCCAACAAAAATTGCCAGCAAGCTGTCGCCTCCAAAAATCTCCCAGTGCGAAAACCGAACTAGGTTAATTATTGCTCGCAACAGCTGCAAACAAAGAATAAATGAAAGCAAAGAACTTCACAATCAGATAGATAAACTATTTGCCAATCCCAAAGGGTGTGGATCCTTCTGGTGTGGTCTAAGAGAACTTCAGTTGGTGTGGTTGGGGATAAAAAGAAATTGTGTTTATGTGATGGTAATTTTCTTAAGAGGTCAGTAGGAGATAAATGGGAGCTTGATAAAGTTTTTATAATGTTTTCTGCAACTGTACTGGAAAAATATTAAGGGTTATGATCGAAATAATTATTTTTATTGCGATTCGTTCAAATGGACGATTATGTCTTAAATGTCTTGAATTAATTTCACGATATTGCCTTATCTCCTAGTTAAATTAATTTAACAATGTGTCCTTATGTAACAGTCAGGTAAATCTAATACGACCAATACCTAATAGTACACTATAAAGATTGTTGAAATAATATTTTCCTGATTATTAGAAAAGGACTCGTTAGACATATTGGACATATTTTGAAATTGATTTCAGATACTTTAGACGCAGGTACCTAGGAGAGGTATCTATCGTATGAATAAGGATAACATTGTAGGTTTTTTTAGTTTGATCTCTCTCTTGAAGATGATCACTTGGTGATCAAAACACGTGTCGAAGTGTTGAAATAACGGTTTGTTGTTGGGAAAAATATTCAGTCAAATGTCAATCAGCTTATTGTATTCGTTTGAGAGTACAGGGTGAAACTGCAATAACGACAGTTACGAATAAAAGTGTAGAAAAAACAAAAAGTTCCATTTTTCCTGATTATAAAATTACTTGGAACATTGTGAATTTGTAATCAATTGAAATAATTTTGTTTGAAATTAATATTTGGATTTCTTCAAGATTACATACTAACCGTATGTTCATTTGTCAGAATAACATGAAAATTCTAATTTTCCACCAGCAAGGCTGAACAATGAGAGCATTTTGAAACAGAGTGGTAAATTGTTCCTATACAAAAATGTGATTGGTTTTAAATACTCATCAGATGATTTTTTTCAAATTATATGTTTTTAACAGAAATTCGAAGAAAAGTAGAGAGTTTTTTCAATGTCTACAAATATTGTTTGACATTTAAATTAGTTTTATATCATCAAATATACGTTGACACACACACATGGAACCTATATTGACTGTGTTATAGATTCACTAGCCAACAACAGTTATACTATTTCAACAGTACTACAATTTCTGAGTGAGTTGAAGAGGATTTATTCAAGAACAAAAGTCCTGTTAGTGTTTTAGTTACAGAATTCGTTTGAATAAATGTTGTCGAAATGTAGTTCCATACGTTGTATATTTTACAATGATAATAGTTGTGTAATGCTTTTGTCTGCAAGCAAATTACCCTTTTCATCAAAATCAAAAATAGTATTCACTTGAAATTGGAAAAATCTTCTGATTTGAGAAATGAACATCCCGTTTTGCTCAATAAATGTTTCCTTTGCAAACTGAAGTTTTCTTAGAGTCGTGCCATTAGCCACTACGAAGTAGCCAAACTCAATAATGATAAGGGTCAGCAATTGAAATAACCCCCACACAAAACAAATAAAGGAGAAAACTGTGCGATCCCTCTATTTTATGTGCTCTCGATAGCAAGTATTCTTCAAAGTACAGGACACAGCAAAAATACAAAGGGAATCACGGTTTGTTTTTTATATGAGCAACAGTTTGAGCTATTCGCTGATGTCTGCAACAACGTTTCGTGAATTTTAAGTGGTTGGGGTACACACGTAATGGTCAATAAATGCTAGAGGGGAAAACATGATTACATGATACCTTTCATGTCTAGATTTTATTTCGAGATATACACGTGTACTGTTGGTATCAGTCTCAAATGATGGATGGGTTGACAAAAATTTGAAAATGTCTGCTCATCTTTGTATATTGATGTTTTGGTATTGTCGTAATTCGAAATTAATGAGACTGACATGGGATTGTGGACAAAATTGAATAAATTTGACGACAATGGCTTTACGCGTCGCATTGGTTTGCTGCGTGATCTCAGTTGAGAAAACAGTCAAACAATGTCTCAGTACGTTACCTCGAGTCAATTTTTGAATTATACAGGATTCGAGATAAGAGACGAGTGGATCAAGTCATTATTGTTGGCGGGATTGCCAGAGAAATTCGAATATATGATAATGGCGGTTGAACATTCAGGCATATAGTTGACACCCGACGTCATCAAATCCAAACTGCTAAATATGGAGGACGGAAGGGAAGTTTGTTTCGGTTCTACAAATACTTCGCGACGAAGAGAAAACAAACAATAAATAAAATACAAAAACGTTGGAATCAAGGGAAAAATCAAATGTCAGATGTTACAAATTTCAAAAGCTCGGACATTTTATGAATAAATGTACAGAAAATATAATTAAAAATAAAAAATCTAACGCATTCAGTGTAGTATTTCTAAGTGGGAGTTTTAGTCAAATTGATTGGTATGTGAATAATGGCGATGTCATTGAACATCGAGAAAATACTGGTTATTGAATGATACAAAACAACAAGAAGTGACAGATCAGTGATTCGTGCCCAAGGTTGTGGAGACATCCGAATAACTACGACTATTGAAAATACAGAGTACAAGATTTCAGTTATGGAAATATCATATAAAACTGACTTGGTCACGAACTCATTATAAGTCTGGCAATTGATAAAAAAGGGACACAGAGAATATAGCAATTTGATTGTTTCTTTAAACCAGTGTTACGAGCTATTTGCCACATAAGATTTGGCTACATTTACAGCAAAGATCTCAATGTCATGGATGGTGATGTTCATGGTCGTTAATTCAAGGATAAGGCTAAGGTTAGTAAAATGAATTGCAAAGTATGCTGTGAAAGAAAGCAGATCAATTGGAGGAAAGAAATACTTCTTGCTGTTTGCAGACAAATACAGCAGTATTTGTTAATTTTTCAAAAATGAAAAATGAGGTTTTTTCCAATTTTGAAACATACAAAATATTAGTGGAAAATCAGACGGGCAGAAAGCTAAAGGTACTAAGGACAGACAACGGAACGGAGTTCTCTATCAAAATGTTTGAGAAATACTTGCAGGATTCAGGAATTATTCACTGAAAAACTTTCCATTACAAGCTGAAACAAAATTGTCTATGAACGGTTTAACCGATTAGTAGTAGAGAAAGCCCGTTTCTTGTAATATGGTGCTTGTTTATCTACAATTTTTGTGGAGAAGCAGTAAACATTGCAGTATATTTGCGAATCCACCCGGTTACATACGGGTTGAACAACAGAACACCTTATGCGATTTAGACTAGTGCTAATTAGATATCAGTTATCTACGAATTTCTGGAAGTAAGACCGTGGTACATATTTCAAAAGAAAGGACGCTGAAATATGACAAAAAACAAATCAATATTTCTTTGTTAGGAATCACACTTTGAAAGGTAAGACCTCGTTAGTCCTTAGTTCGCACAAGTTTCTCAACTTCTGAGAGTTGTCGTTAGTATGGGGGCGACAGCTAATTAACGGAAAAATATATTTTTTTTGTCGGTTACTGGGACAAGCTCAGAGGTAGAAGACTTTCAAGATTCTTCATCTGTGTTACTGGGTACGCCTGATACACATTACGACCCAATGACGAAAGCAAAGTACTCCAAGAGTGCTGAGTCTGCAACAGTGTCTACAGCTTTCTCAGACTTGCCTTTGAAACGCCATTGAAACGTTCTGATCGGTACGGTGTCGGTACTTTGTGTGTGACAAGTGAATTAAGTACTAACGAAGTATCTCTTCATGATCTCTTCTGAGTATGACTAGTATTTAATTTTTATTTTTCATTTTTGTTAATAATAATTTTTAATTTTGTTTTACAGCTTTCATTATTATTTCAATTTTCATTTAGTTGGTTGTTGCTTGTATGTTATTTCTTTGTTATTTCAGGTTTTCGTTTAATGAAATTGTTATTATCGGTTATTCTAATTAATTTTTCCAATAGTTTTTTCAGGGTTTTCACATCAATTTATATTATATTAGACAATGGAAGTCCGAACTGATGAATTATTATTATTATTATCATTATCACTATTACTAATACTATGTTTAATATTTCCACTGGTAAACCGGTATAACCATGTCCCTGAAGCTCCGACACATTCGAGAAGATCATCATTAAAAAATGACCGTAAATTTAGCGACCATTGTGTCAGAGAATCATGTGCCCTAAGCAGACGCAATGAGCAAAGAAAGACAAATTCGTCATTTGTCCGGCCAAGATTTCTGCCTTCCAGCGGTAATGTGACATGATCCTTAGAGCATTATCAATATCATTATTATCTTGACAGAGAACGTATTTTCGAAATTCCATTATTTTCTCCCAGATTTTCGAAATAGAGAATGTAATATTGATACTTCAAATCAGTTACATTAGTTTTCTTCGATAGTACTTTACCAATAGCACTCCTCTGTGATGTCCAAAAGGTATTATATGTGATGGAATTTGCCAATACTTGAAGAAAATCCATGATCTATTCAGGTAACACTTCATTGTGAAATTATTTCTGAAAAATTCACGAGAAAGTAACACTTCGCTCCGATATACGATAGATTCATCAACCGTTTTCATACTGATTAAATTCTATTTAATTTGTGCTTCGTATAATAACTCCTATAATAACAATTTGAATCATGTGATCTCCTACCAAAGAAGTGGCTTATAATTATACCTGAATTTAGGGAAGAACTAATTGGAAATATAAAAATATTACTTGAGAAAATTTTAGCAAATCATTAAATAGGTTCAGTTAGAAGTTTATCAAAAATTGTCAAACATCATACACTCATTAAATGAACATGTATCAAACCACATTGAAATTCTCAATACTATAAATTTCCGAGTACTCGAAAGGATTGGATGAACTCAT
This sequence comes from Leptinotarsa texana, assembly GCA_015342105.1. Taxonomy (NCBI): domain Eukaryota; kingdom Metazoa; phylum Arthropoda; class Insecta; order Coleoptera; family Chrysomelidae; genus Leptinotarsa; species Leptinotarsa texana. The sequence continues at coordinate 8,412 of WOGN01002127.1, forward strand.
ACACCTTCACCGAAGAATGGTTTAGAAATTTGGAATTTGCCTTCACATACATATATTTTTTAATTCTTTGGGGAAAGATTCTTCCTATTAGGAAGTTTTGGGCAACTTATATACTCCTGATCTATCTGACACTGAAGTTTTGTCTTTATTTGTTTCAATAAATATCCTCAAATTATTATTTGTTCTATAAGACGTAGATGATATCTTAGTTTTGTTTACTGGTACAGATAATTAGTTGGGTACGTTTGTCAAATTTGTTGATTCCATTCACCAGTTCACCATTAACTGCGAATAACAAACCATTCACCAGGTCTATCCTGCTAGAATAAACAATATTAGGCGGTATAGAACATTTACGTTCTTTGGTGAACGTCAATAACATTGCTCTTATTTTGAAAAGCGCAATATTGGATGTGGTTTACCATAGTAAATATTGATAACTTTTTTTATTATTCATCTTCATTAACATCATAATTTTCAATTCATAAAGATCGACGAACTTGATCTTTATCCTTGTCAGTAGTTTTTCTATAAAAAATCAATACTATTTCAGGGGACAGGTGTTGGTAGATTTGGGAATATTAAAAATAGATGAGTCGAACGGATATATTTTTATTGTTTCACAGCTAATCTGTGCTTGTTCGTAAGCAATGATACAATAATAAAACATGACATTCAATACATTTCTCAACTTAATCTTCCTGGAAAATGACCATAACATTATATTCGCAGAGGCAGTTTTGTATGTTTGTTTTTCGGCGTCCCAACGTCTTCATGGCAGGGCCCTAAAATTATATCTGTAGAAGAACCCAGTCTTGCAATTGACGTCTTAACTAGTTTTCTCATATCCCCGTTCAAGTTGTACACTACAAACTTCTGTGCATGTCAGCTCATGTTCTTAAGTTACAAACTCCAAATTGATATGCACACTTGAATATTAAATCCATCATACATGAACGGATAAACTAGCAAATACTTTCAAGTCAGTGCTTCAGTGGTGAACTGTTATAACAAAATGAAATATTTGAATTGAAGGGGTTATATTTTTAGCAGTGAATAACTTTTGGGAAAGAAAGTTTTCGGCTTTCTACTACTCCATTTCGATTCAAAAAATATGGGAATTTTTCTAAAAAAGGAAGGAAGTAATCAATTTGAATATACGTAACTTTATACATAGATGTGTAGATCATGCAAAGAAGTAACTTTCAGACACAAACTGAAAGAAAGCTCTCCTAAAACAGCTACTTCCATATGAACACTGAATTATACAGAATATACTTTTCTCTGCTCAGTTTGTATTCCAAACATTCATTATGGAATAAAATCAGATATCATTCACAGGAGTTCTACTTTAATTCGATGGTAACAAATTGCACTTACATGAAACACTGTCATCCATGAAATAAAATAGAATTCAATAAAATATCATTCAATTTTTTTACTACTTCATTTTCTAATATTCTCGATTTTCGTTCTGGGTAATTGTGTCAAATTGTATGAGATTTTATCAATGATAAGATGAAATTCTTCCTTTTTTTTTCATTCTGCCTGAATGTTGTAAAAGTATAGTTTTATTTTTTTTCTTAATATATCAAACATCAAATCCACTAGAATATCAAATATCAACCCCTATAGTATCACAACGGACTTATTTTGGATTTTCAGGAATGCTTAGAAAAAGAGTGCTTGAATAGCTATTAGTGATATGAGTGTTGAAAGTAGAGTTTTATTATAGAATGCAAAAGTTTACGAAATGAGCGTAGCAAGTATAGCAATTTCGCAAACAAAATAAAACTTACTTTTACCACAAAGACCATACAAAGTTTTTTGTACAACTATCCTGTTTTCATAATAAAAAAGATGAATTTGATATTTCCATAAAAACACATTTTAACATCTTATGTCAGTTAACTGTTTTCATTTTATCGCATTTGCTGTGGAGTGGCCATGTCAGGTGACGCCGAATCACCAGGTTACCAACAAACAGTATTGTTGGCAACTCAGGCGTTTTATTCAAAGTCACATTTGAAGTTCTTGCTGGTGTTTGATGTTTTGCATAATAAAGAACGATAATGCGGAATTGTTTGTTCCTGACGATATTGATAAGGCTGAAAAAAGAGCTTCAATTGAATTGATACCAAAAAAATCGAATCAGCAGTACGACATCGCATATTCTAATTTTCTTAGCTGGTGTAGACTTAAAAACGTCAATGGATATTTCAGCGAAACCATCTTCTTAGCCTAATTAGAAGAGAAATAAAAAATATGGAACTCGTTAACTTTGTCATGTAAGGTTTCAATGATATAGTCGAGTGCGCTCGTTGAAAATGGTGCTAATACAAGCAAATATTTCAAGGAAATGGCATTCTCAAAGCGGAAGAATGGAAGTTATAGGCCAGAATATCAAAAACTCCTACGTTCGAAGAAGTCTAGAGGTTCATAAATGAGGCATCAGATGAAAAATATTTGATGATGAAAGTTGCTACTATTTTCGGGATATATGGAGCCTGCGTAAGGCGTGAAAACCCTTGCCTTTTATTACTGGAAGACATTAAATTATTGGATAAATCATTGACTGTTCAAATTCCAAATAAAAAAACGAAAATGAGTCATTCTTTTTGCATTGTTGTAAAAAACATCGACTATTTTAATAAGTACGTTGCATTACGCTCTTCTGTTATCAATCATCAACGTTTTTTTTCTGAAATACTCAAATTATAAATGCAGTGCCAACCCATTTGGTATGAACACGTTTGGAAATATGTCCTCTACCATTGCTGAGTTTCTGAACCTCCCGGAACCAAAAAATATACAGGTCACTGTTTCAGAAGTTGATCTGCTTCTTTGCTAGCCGAATCAGGAACAAATATAATGGATATTAAGAAGTCCGCAGGATACAAGTTTACAACAGTAGCTGAGGGTTACATGGATCAATCACACGTTAAAATGTAAGACCTCGTTAGTCCTTAGCTTGCACAAGTTCTCAACTTTTGAGAGTTGTCGTTTGTATGGGGGCAACAGCTGATTAACGGAAAAACAGATTTTAAACAGATTTAAAAGCTTTTGCTGAAAGAGTAATTCCAACAGCTAACTCCAGCATTACAGCATCATCCTCTTCACTTTAAGAATTAAATGTTAATGCCAATGAAATTGTCAACTCAGCTAGTTCAAATATATTAAAAGGCTTTTCATCATCGCAAAGTATCAATATCAGCAGTTGTTCTATTTGTACTTTTCATATTATTGTTCATAAATAATAATAATAATGTGATTAATGTATATAATACTTTTGTAACAGAATTTAATTGTATCTATATCTATTGTTCATAATAAAACTTCCTTGAAAATTGAAAAAAGATGTTTTTTGCTATTTGGTTGAGATAAATCGTATTGAAAATACAGTAGTGTTTAAATATTTTTAACACGCTATTTTGTGAACATCATCTTTTATTACTTTTGGCAACCATTGGAAATGTCACCAAAATAGTACCCTCACCACTTTTGAAATGCTGCCTCAGCAAATAATAAAGCATCTTTAATGTATTTTTCAAAAACCTCAGCAGGAAACTATTTTTTAATGATTTTGGGTAGCTTGCCCTATTTGTTTGTTTATTTATTTTTTATTTGTGTGGGTCAAATTCAGTAATTGACATTTGACTCCCTTCTCTTTGACAGATTGATTTGAAATTTAGTATACACATTCAATTTTCGTGACAATACAATTCAGTGAACTACGTATTATTGTAAATACAAGATGGCCGCAACTACAAAATTGCGGATTGCATATTGGTCCAAAACTATTTCGAAATGGGTATCAGATGACTTGACTAGTGGGACTGTAGTATATTTAAAAAAAAAGCAAATTTGAAATGGCCGCAGGTGTGAAATGGCGTATTACATATCAACTTGTACTACTGAGGCACTGAAAGAACTAAACAGAATGGTGAGAATTGAGAAACAAAATTAGAAACTGAGAACCATTCTATTGGAAAAAAATATTGATGTAGATGATGAACTAAAAACTAAGAAAAAATACGGAAGGTTCTAGGTGGCAGTCATCACACCACTCTCACCAGTAATCTACATTATTGATCATTAGTCGAAATACGCAGATACGCCCAACGATTTCATTATTTTTTTTATCTGACAAATACCGTAGATTGCTGAGGAGAGTGATGCGATGACTGCTACCTAGGACTTCCTGAATTATTTTTTAGTTCTCAGTACATTCTCCACATCACTATTATGTTCATTTTTCAATGGAACCGTTTGACATATAACATATTTTTACTCATTTTATTTAATTCTCAATTTTAAATTCAATATTCTCACCTTTCTCAAGCGTGTGTGTTTCCTATTTGATTGAAGTTTTTGCAACTTTCGTGTATGTAAGCGAACTGGTCATTTCAAAGTTGAAACCACAATTTATGTCATTAGGTCACAAAATAAATTCTTGAAAAACTTCCTTGAAACATAATATTGAAATTATTTTAACGTGTCCATAATGTTTCCAAGTTTTTACTAAAAAATAACCTTTATCATAAATTAGTTTTTAATGTCTATACCCGTGCAAGTGGCACACCTGTTAGCAATACAAGAACCGGAAACCCTTCCACGACCAACCAAATCTGTTTTAGTGGAATTTATCCTGTGTTAAAATTAGTATTCCGATGTTTCAGTATTTTTACAAGATGAGCCACGCAGTAGTAATTCAATAATCTATGAGCAAAACCCGGAAACGAATTAGATAACGTTCTATTTTTGTGATATTCAATCTACAAAAACCACACATTAAAACCTATCTCGATCTATCTCTGCCAATTTAGCCAAAAATATAATTCCGAGCATCTAAGGGGGAAATTTGATATCACTCGTCTCTGTAATTTCATTTAGGAATACGACATGCGATCGATGTCATTTACCGATTGAGATAGAAGTTGATGATTGAAGAATCTTAAGTTCCTTTGCTTTTGCTCTCTGCTGATTTTCCCTGACTCACGCTGTTTCCTCGCATTCACTTTCTGGTGATGTAATATAGCTTTCCTTTGTTTGTGTTATTCGGATTTGCACGAAAAGGGCTAATGGAGAATGGTGATAAAATATATAGAATTTCAGATTCCAGTAACCACGCCTTTTATTTAATTTTTTTAAGTATTGACTGGACATGCTTGAGCAACTGTAATAGCCAATATTTATATTGATTGTTTGAACTACATTACAATGATGAAACCTTTTCAAACAATCGTTCAAAGGAATGACTGGTTGATATTTCTGAAACTTTTCATATTGGTACTATTGTGTGGGATATAACATCTTTCAATTGTTCGTCATCACTTCCCTGGGTGGAGCGCATCCAAAATGTCCAACTTTCTATGACTGGCCATAAAACAGGCTGAATTCGACTGATGTCATGGGTTATATTGGCTTTGAGGACTGCTGTGGGTTGTAGCTTATTCACATACAGCTGCAACTCAAAAAAACCCAACTAGAAAAAGTCTTGAAGGATCAAATCGCACGATCAGTTCACATCATCTCCACGTGAGATGACCATGCCCTCAAATCGTTCTTGCAGAATATGCAATGTTCAATGAGCGGTGAAGCACGTAGCGCCGTCTTGGTGATCAATTCAGGCCAAAAGAAGTTAGTAATCACTGATGGCCTATCCAATATCGTTTTTAGAAAAATATGCACCGATGACGATGCCAGCCCAAAATTTACACCAAACAGTGTCTTTTTTGGTACGCATTGAACGCTCTTGGATCTCATGTGGATAGATATCCCATTCATCCAGAAATGAACCTTATCCCTGAAGATGATTTTTCGATGGAAATTAGGGTTAGTTGCCAACTGCTTTAGTGCATATTCAGCGAACACGAGTTGTTTACCTTCAGTTTCTGGGTCAGTTAAATTTTGTACGGGTGCAGACCCAAGTCACGATGCAAGATGTTTGTGGTCTGCGGAAGGCCGAATTCTTATGAGCGATGCGAAATTGACTGCTTCGGATTCTCTTACACACTCTCACAGACAGCGGCGATGTCAGATAGTTCGTATCGTCGATGTGAGAGTGTTGTTTGATCATTTGCTCCTCCTGGTTATCTTGTTTTCAGGCAAGTTTGGATGTGAATCCTTGACTCTTTCGTCATAATTTGTTCAGTTTATCTAGGCAGTGGTGGTGTTAACCGTCAGCATGGTTTGCAAAACGGGAAAATTCATCAGCTGGGTCTGTAGCTGGTCGAAAGCCATACATAGACCATAGACCGAGCTGGGATTACTGCTTTTTGTGGGGTTCACGACCCTCGCATATAAGATTTCATTTCTTGTTGTATTTGCTCCTGTCGGCCTTTTTGGTTGGGCTGGCAGGTCTCTAGATTTGGTGTTGACCTTTTTGTTTTTGAGATGTTTAAGGCATCCTTGGTGATTAGATGGGTGATCCTAGATTTGGTGTTGACCTTTTCGTTTTTTGGATGTTTTGGGCATCCTCCTCACAGTTGAAGCATTTCAAGAAATTGCTTCTGTTTTTTACATTTAGTCGTCAGGTGGCGGCCGGCACATCCTAAACATGCAGCAACTGCTATGCAGTTCTTTTGCGAGTGTCCAAACTTTTGGCAGCGGTAGCACTGTCGTACGTCGTCTTTGTGGTTCGCTTCTTACTCTCACATTTAAGATTTTCCGACCTCGTATATGTAGCTCCGTTTACTAGTAACAAGAACCAGTACAAGCGGGAGTGGCTTTTTGTTGTTTTTTAAGCCTGACTATCGATATAATATCAGAGCCCTTGACTTTGGAATTGTCTGATTTCTTCAATTTCGACGATTTCAGGTACTCCTTGAAACACCACTCTCAAGAATTTTTCTTCTTGCATCATATATGTATGATACGGGATTTTTTTTTTGTCTAGTACTCTGAGAATTTTTCTGAAATCGTCCGGGCTTGTAGGCTGGACATTGACGCCATCGTTATTGTTTACCGCCTTTGTAAATTTCACCTTCTCGCGTACGGCTATTTCGTTGAATTTTGGCCCACGTATATTTTTGTCTAATGGTAATAGATGGTGGCTTGATTGTTTTTGGCCCGGTTGCCTGTATTGTTTTAGGCATCGCGGTATCCTTTGCGAGTGTTTCGGTTTCCATATCCTCAGGGGTATGGTTTTCTTCTGATTTTTGAGGTTTTGGAATGTCGTTTGTTGCTTAGGTGTCTTCGTTTTCAGGGTTGATAATCGTGAGTTTCTTGGGTTCTCTAAATGATATTTCTGTCTTTTCCACTTTTGGTAGCTCACTCTGTACCTGTGCTTTTGCCTTATTTGCATTGGATCTATGTGGTTTCAAGGGAGTCTCGATCTCCGCCGGGCGGTTTTTATTCACAATCGCCTCTTCTTCCAGACTTTTTTCGGAAGAGTAACCTGAGGTATCACATATCTGGTCATCTGCGTCAGGGTGTATTTTGTCATATCCGCAGGTTCTTTTCTGCTCGAGTTCTTGTCTCCTTTTTCGCATTAATATATGCGTAGACACGAGTTCTTGAGGTGAAACTTCGTATAAGTCTAATAGTTGCTAGTAGCTAAATATTGCTAGTACCATGTCTCTCTTCTCATGACTAGCATTGAATATAAAAGTATCAATGATAGCGTCCATCTTAGCGTGTTATTACTTCTAATGCTCGAGAACAACTCGTTTGTGATTATGTATCTATTATTATAGTTTGCACCTATCTATGATCTATTATTGATGGATCAATTGCTGAGGCAGTGGACTCAAATTCATTCACTACATTGGAAATAGTCCTCTCGGTTGGACGATTATAGCCACCGTAAAATGTGCGAAGCGTGCGGTACAATTTAATTATTGGCACGGATTGATGAATGCTATATCTGTCCATGGTGTTTTGACAAAAGGGACTGAATAAATGGCAACCAATTTGTAAACGTAGCTTCAACAAGACGGTCGTTATCAATTATCAAATTTCGAAAGTCCCTGTTGGAAGATCCTATAAACAGAGCTTGTTCAAGCCGATTCCACTATTCACAAGGTGTGTTGATTGGGAAAGAAGTTTAGTGGTTGAAGAGACAATGAAAATCTCTTTTCAGAGCTGGTTATACAATGCTTTATCAGAGATGTCTCAAAAAACTATCTAGAACTCGAAGAAAAAATCAACATCGAATATATTCTAAGAATTTGCAGGTGAATGTGAATAACCATCTTTTCAAAGTGTAGTTTGAAAACCAATCAACATCATATTTTGACATTTCCTGTTTTATTTTCTTGTCATTGGAATAATTCGTCTTGTTTACCCCACAAATTGTCACGGATCAAATGATTATTTTATTCCATGTTTCACCATAAAAACATTTTACAGCACGAATAGGTATTCATGCTACATAAAATTTAGTTTATGAAGTGTAGGTACTCGAACAAAGAAAACTTGAGTAAATGTATGGATATTCACGTCTACCTGCGAATTTTCATTGAATACAGTTATGATATTTGAACGGATCAGGCCGATACTGAAAATCTATAGTAAAGCCCACTCATAAAATTCATTTTGATTTTCACCATGGAAGGTTAACGAAACGGCGACACATGTTTCGCCTTACAAAATCTTCCTCAAGCTGGATTTGTATAAGTATATTTATACTTATGATATAATGTTTGGAACCTTTGGTGTAGTAATGAATAAACTGGAAAAAAATAACGATTTGGTGTTGGGAAAAAACTCCAGTAATATTTATACCAAGTATTTTTATAATGAAATACTTTATATTCTGATAACATTACGATGACCTTTGATCCGATGAGATAATTATTTCTAGTGTATGATTTAATTTCTTGAGAAGATCGGATACAATTTTTTCGTAACTAGTGAAGGCAGGAAAATACAGGTAGAAATATTTATATACTAATGAAATTACATTTAACTGAATCGAACAATATACTTAAATATACATAAATTGGTTAGCTGGCTT
>WOGN01002128.1:0-16769 GCA_015342105.1 Leptinotarsa texana
AAATATTTTTAGTCCATTAATATTTTGAATGAAACTTCAAATCAAAACATCAAGACTGAATTGTTTTTTGAAATTATTACTGCAAATTTCCTCTTTACTTCGAAACAAATTTTACAACTGTCCGCCCTCTGTTGGAGACTTACTGCATCTCATTATTACTATAGAATTTGAGACGTCAAACTTTATTATGTTGTTTGAGAGGAATTTTACGCCTCCTTCGTGCGCCGTCTGTTAAAGATTCATAATACTAGTGACTAGAACAAAAAAATAATAATTTTTGACAATAAATCGGACTGAAAAGTGAAAAATAAATATAGTTTAAAAAAAAATTAAAAAACACGCTTTTAAACAACATCGTACTAAAAAGTCAAAAATAATTTTTTTAAATAAGTTTAATAGGCACAATAATACTAGTATTTTTCGTTCGTTATTGTTTTAAGCTTATTTTAAAAAAATTGTTTTTACTTTTCAGTTCGATGTTCTTTAAAAACGTGTTTTTTAGTTTTTTTTAAACTATATTCATTTTTTACAGAAAATTGCTTTGACGGTGCTCGTCATCGGGAGGTTTTGGTCGAAACTTAGGAGGAAGCGTTTAACTATGGAAGTTGAAATGGGTGCGTCAAATGTTAATTTACCTCTGTTGATAAATGAAAAAAATGTTCAATAATAAAATGAAAACAACAATAAATATTAATTGGCGCTCCGGGGCGACTTCGTTGATTCCAGTGGCGCATTTGCTTTTTTAGCTGCAGGAAAACCCGGATAAACCTGCAGCACCACATCATCACAGTATCTCACGAAAAATTCTGTTGGAGAAATTAAACTATTACGGAGTTGGAGGTATTCCGCTTCACTTAACAAGAACCAATATTACTAATTGTCAACAAGCAGTGATGCTCAACGTACCTTATCAAACTTTCAAACTATTAAGCACGGCGTGCCGCAAGGGTCTATTTTGGGCCCGCTCTTATTTGTCAATCATGTAAATGACTAGTGCAAATATATGATACCGTTCAAAGCGGTTTTCTTTGCGGACATCACCACTTTCATTCTGTCGGATAAAAATATGTTACAGTCTCATCTCGACGAGGTATCTAATAGTGCGAATCTGTGGTTTCTATCCAATAAATTGAAACTAAATTGGTAGAAAACACAATTTCTGCTAATAAGCAAACTATCTCTAATTGTGAAACTAACAAAGTTAAATTACTGGGCATTACATTAGATAATAGACTCAACTGGCCTGCACCCAACTACTCAACTTTACAGAAAAAATGTATTGCTTTGTGTTTGATCTTCCATAGTATATAATACTTTGACATATTGATCTTACGAAAAGTTATTTTAGAACTATTAATTTCATTGTTATAATGAATCAAATATTTATACGACGAAAATCACAAAATTTTCTTTCAGCATCGTAAGTAATGTGCATTAATAACGTTCATTCATTTCTCTAATTATAGTATACGTTACAAAAAAAATATTATTGTTTTGCGTTTAATCAGCCATAGTAAACAAGACTTCAACATATTCATCTATCGGCTCTGTTGACTGTTTTCATAATAACAATTCCTACTGAAACTGAAAGCAATTGAAAAACGGCAACGCACATAGCGTTGCCACACTTTTGATTTTAAGGAGTCAACAAAAAAAAAACAATAATAATAGCGAATAATCATAATTTATTTGTTAATAACTAAAAATTAAAAACCTATCTTCAAGAACAGAAAAACTATTGAAAAAAGTGTGACAACTCGCAGAAGGCGAATAGTACAAAATCCTCAATAGCATCACATCAACTTCATTGAATTACTGTAACTTATCTTGGTTTCCCATATTACGTGAAGTTATCAAACTATAATTTATTACTCGTCAGTAGTATCAAATAAGTTGATGCTCAAATGCAACGTCCCAGCACTGTCACAAAATTCCACCCAGGATGAGTAATCGATATCCATGTAGCAAATGTCATCAAAAAATTTATAATCCAATTTCAAATGACAACAAACAGTACCAAAATTTGGAGCTTCGACGAGACTGCTCTTGTTGATGATCGATATTTCATACCTGAAACGTCCTTCTTCTACTGGTTCGCCAAAATAATAGCATCCTGTTCGAAACAATCTTTGTGGTTCTTGAAACTCCATAGAAAACCTGAACACTTTGTCGAACGCAAAATAGGAGAACATCCTACAGGGTCTCAATTCTATACGTCTAAAATTACACAGGCTAATTTCCACTCTATCCGAGAATGCTAGTCCCATATGGTCTTCAAAGCAATGTTGATTTGCTTCCTTCATAGGACCCATCCAAGCGCAACCAATTTGAAACATCAACGGGCATGTAACCTGCCTGAATGGACAAATCAGTCGATGGTCAAATGCATATCCTGAATAGTTACAGCCACTATTCAAGCATTTTCTGGGGATCTTATTGAAAACAGCTGTCTTTTTCCAATTAGAATTCATAGCTATCCTCTTTTTGTATCTACTGAATCTTCTGGTTGAACTTTCTGTGCTAATAAATCACGTAAATATGTCTACTAATGAAATACAGATGTGGTCTTGAACTTTTATAGGATCAGTTTCTCGTATTTACCTGTTTGAATACCTGAATAAATCAATATGGATCGTCAATAGGAAAAGACGATATAGGTAAAAATTCAGGTATATGTTATTAATTCCATCAATCCAGTGGAATGAAATTTGAAATTATGAAATGTAAATTTCTGCCTGCAGTCAGTTTGCATCTATTTAGTTGGGTAACAGGAGTTTACCTTTGAAAGTGCCCAATTTAGCCCACTCTGTACAACTTTCAATCATAAGCAGATTGACCATTTTCCGATTTTCTCAGATAATGCAGACGAAAATAAACAAGTTTCCTCTAGATAGATGAGAATGAACAATTATGCAGCAGACAATGTGATTCCTTGTCGTTATAATAAAGTTCTGATACAGTTGTCTGAGCTGAGTGTTTCTATTCCAGTTCTTGAAAATAAGTCACACTTTTGTCTATTTTATCTGAATGCATTTCATTCAAATGATCTTGTAGCCTTGAGGATTTCATCGCTTCATTCGAAAATGTTTATTGACAAAGAAGGCACACAGGCGAAGATTTTATATATTCCGCGCTATACTGTCGTTTCTTCCTTTTTGCTTCCGACATAATTTTATCTTCAAAAATGCCGAAGTCAAGTATCGAGTATTAATTACACGACTCACAGTATTCACCACCGCACGTACAGCGTTTTATCTAGCTAGTCGCTAACTAAATTCACTGTTTTCATGATATTGTCGACTGACAGTACTAGCTGGATGGCGCGCGTGCTTTTATATGAGGCAGCGGACGGGCCTAGTACTTTGCTAGAATCAATATTGGGTGTTCGAAATGAGAATAGAATATTCATAATGATAGATAATGTGAAAGTTATTGGAAACCAATCAATTGAAATCATTGTCCTTCGTATCTAAGAGTTGGTATTAGTGCTAGAAAGTTTGACGGATTTGGCGGGAAAGACGTCAGGTAACTATGTAGTATCTTAGTTGACATTCAGCTATTTTCAATTGCAGTTAATTCTCCAGAGAGAAATTCCTATGGAGTGATTGCCTGGCTACTAAAAATAATATTTATCTATATCGTCGCGTGATACACTAACAATGACATTTTCAAGCAATGACCAAATAAATAACCGTTCTCATATAGTGAAATTATCAAGCCGCTAAGACGACTACTAGTTATATATCAAGCTTTTGGTATTTATATTACCTTCGTCGGGAAAAATATAACAGTTCATGTGAATAGTTATGTAAATAGTAAATACGGACCAAAACTCAAATAAAACAAACATTTGAATATTAGGTATGTAGTGGCATTTGTTATTGTTGTTATTATAACATTTGTTATATTCGTATAGCTGTTAGCAATTCCTTTCAGATGGAAATTCTTCGTCTTTGTCACACCTTCTTTAACTCTTCTTCTCTTCGTTCCCTTTCTTCTGTCAAAAAGCGTTACTATCAGCGGGATATAGAGGAGCTATCCCGCAGACCGGGAAATTGTCTCTTTCCATTGTATTTTTTATCTTCTTCAAAGTGTTGGCAACCAGTATGAGTTCTCATAATGGAGGATCTCTACTAGAACTATATACATTTAATTTTTTCCAACATATCCTTTGGACCTTCAGACTGCAAGTGCTCCCATTGTTTGAGTCTGGTTCATCGAAATACCGATCCCAGGATTCCAAAAATGAATAAGGTAGTTCAATAAACGAGGTGGAACTCTCCATGGAGTTAGCTTCTCTTCTGAGCAACTCCTCGTTTAATGTATCTATGAAATCTTGCCTTGAATTTGGTGATTCTGAAGTTTCAATTAATCCATTGTCCAACTATGTGCTGGAACTCTTCACGGATAACTCTTCGATCTATGCATCTAGGATATCTTCATCATTGTCCATCTGTGGGGTAAAACTCTCTACGGATGACTCCTTGATCCATGCATCTAGAATATCTTCATCAGAATTTGAAAATTCCAAAGTTTGTATTGTTGATTCACTGTTTGTCCCGTTAGCTCGTAGAACATATTTCATCAAAGGTAGGTTGAATATTGTAGTAATTTTGACAAATTCAAAAATTCAATCTGTATATTACCCACATATTTCTATAAAAATAATGTCTGTGGACATCGCAGCGTACGGAGGATTGTTAGTTTGCTCTCAGTTTATTTTGTTTTAGTGAGTGAAACAGTATATTCTATACCAATTCATATTGACAATAATTAAAAACTGTTGACGTAAAAACCGATATATAAACAGTGTTTTGCCTTTATTTTTTAAAGAGCGAATCTACAAATAATATGTCCAACAAATGTAAAATCTGTGCTGGGCTGGTTAACTGCAAAAAACCAGGCCTTCAATGTAGCAGTTTTTGTGAGTACTATCATGGGCAGTGCCTCGGTTTTACGACGAAATTTGGTGAAAACCTCACCCGACAGTCACTTTTCTCTCCAGGTGTGCCGCGAAGCACTCAGGTTACCTCTAACGAAATATTCGATATGCTTCAGCAAATGAGAGAAGAGATGCGATTGCTTAGGGAGTCTGTTGCTTTTTGCAGCGATAAAATAATGGAATTCCGGAAAGAGATAATGAGAACTTAGTTCAAATTCTGAATAAAATTGGAGATCACGTCAAATTTTCGATTAATGAGAATATGATTGATTGTATTCATCGTGTTCCAACTAACAAAAAATTTTCCCCTAGAGAAAAACCAAAAAATATAATCCTTACTTTTTCTAGTCGCAAGTACCGCGATGCTTTTCTAACTTCAGTAAAAGCTAAGAAAATGGATGCTAGATCAATTAATTCAGCCTTGGAAGTGGTTGGAATTTCTGTTAAATTTATATCAATGAACATCTTACACTTATGAACAAAATTTTGCATAAAGAAACTCGGCTAATTGCCAAGCAAAAAAATCATAAGTTTATCTGGATAAAAAATGGAAGCATATTCGTGACAAAATCAGAAAATTCACCTATTCTACACATTAAATATAGAAAATATAAATCAATATCTACTCGTTATAACATCATCAACTTAGTTTGCAGCAAAAATGGCTTATACACTTAATATTTATTATCAAAATTGTAGAGGACTTCGGTCAAAGACAAATAAATTCTATTTGAATATTTTATCCAGCAACTATGCTGTGATATGTCGCACAGAAACATGGTTGAATGACAATGTGATCTCTGCTGAACTTTTCAACGACAAATATCAAGTATTCCGGCGCGATCGTCATGATGGTGCATCTTCTAAATCCGAAGGTGATGGAGCGGCTATCGCAGTTAAAGAAGAATTTCTTGTAGTACATCATCCCAATATGCAATCAGATGCCGAGGATTTGTGGATATCAGTGGACGCTGACAATGGGCAAAGATTATATATATATGCTCTAATGACTCTGTGGCTTCTTATGCTTTCTTATCTAATTTCCGTAAGAATAAACGTATTTTTAATAACAATTCGGTAATGCTTATAGGTGATTTCAACTTTTCAACTATTGAATGGATTCCCGTATTACGTGAAGATTACTTTGAAACGACCAATGTCGACTTCAAATATTCTGAACTTATTGATATGTGTTCTTTTCTGGAACTTATGCAATTTAATAATAATAAAAATTTAAATGATAGGATCCAAGACCTTGTATTTCGTTCTCATTGTTCTGATCCTTTGATCAGAGAAGATTTACATCATCCAGCGCTAAATATTGATTTTGAATTTCATAAACTCAAATATTTGTTTAAAAAATCAAGCATAAATTTAACTTCAACAAAGCTCCTTATGATAGAATGAATTTGGAACTTAGACAAATAAATTGGGACCATTGTTTCACGGAGAAAGATGTGGATACAGTAGTTGAAATATTCTAATAAAAAATCAATGATGTGATAAAAAGAAATGTACCTACATATAAATTCAAAAGAAAATTTCCAACTTACTTCATGATGGATACGATACACACTATAAATGAAAAAATAAAGTACACAAAACATTTAAAAAATATGGAGGACAATATCTGTATCAACTTTTTTCTCAATTACGTAGACATTCCAAACGGTTGATTCAAACAAAGCTTATAGTAACCCCCCTACACATGAAAAAATCAAAGCCATCAGAAAAACGTAACCCCAAATATAACTTTTCAATGGACTAAACTGTCATCCTCGCCGCTCTCCTCGAGTCTGGCCCGTGCGATATCGTCCTCCAATCTGCGAATCCTACCACCTTGCCCGTCCTCACCATTGACCCGTCCGTCCAAGAAGTGATCTTCCGTCGTCACCTCGACAGCGGTTGCGGCGGAAGACTAAGACCGAGGCCATCACGCACGTCGCTACCACTTCTTTGATTTAACTTCGACACCAGCCAAGCACACTCCGGTCCAGTCATCCTCAGCGGTCGACGAGACGAAGACACGCAGGTGGAATCTGATTAGAACACGCGCGAATGCTTCACTCACGAGACCAGCACGCGACTTCTTTGATCTAGTGCGCTTTGATTAACAGTGCCTTTCACTTCCTGTACACGCGAAAGGTGCCAGGTTCTCGAATGTCTAGGTGGTTCCTGCTTGGCCCAGAATCGAAATGAAGACGTTCCTGCAGCTCTTTAACGGAACTGATGCTCGATACTTCCGGTTCTGGACTCAAACTGGACAACCTTAAGGAACGAGTAGTATAAATTCTTCTGAAAGTTGATTAGGCAGCACTGGCTCTATAGGAACTTGGATGGACCCCGAGAAAGTTGGTATTCCTGATTTGTAGACGAAAAGGAGGAGGTCGTATGAAAAAATACCACCTCCTGGATGCATGGAAGCAAGGCATTGACCGTTCTATGAGTTGTTGAACCTGCTATCAAGATTTTTCGAAAAAGTTTATAGTAGAAACCATCCAAAAAGGTAAAAAACAGTTGGTTCTGAAATGTGCACATGTATTTGAAGGGTTTAACGTACTTGCTACTTTTGATTTTTTTTACATACTGTAGTTGCACTTGTTTATCTTTTAACATTCTTCATCTCTACTAATTGAGCTTTTTTATCTTGTTTTCAACACTGAGTGTTTCCCTAAAATACTTTCCAGATATCCGCTGTATAAATATCTTAAATCGTTATTTTTTCTGTCTAAGTTCTTGAAACATCTGTATTTATACAAAATTTATTCATCCACTTCTGTTGCCTATTTTATTTTTTTAGAATTTAGAATTAAATACAGAAATATTATGTAATAGGTATATTTTAAAACTTTTTTTTAAATTTATATTTCATTTATTTAATTTCTCTATTACTATTTCATTCATCTTCTTCTTCTATATTCATTGATTTCCATTTCACTAAAATCAATTCAGGTAGACAAATTATTAAATTTAGCGACTTGAAAAACCATATGAATTTTAATTGAAACTCCACTCTCTTTGAATGATGTTTGAAAAATCCTTTCTCAAATTTTGTTTCTCTTCAAATCAAAATTGTAAAATATAATCATTTTGTTTCAAAATAAACTAAAAGGTAATAATGAGTACGTAAATTCGTTTTTTATATTTGATTTTTTTAAAGAAAATCTTGAAAGTAAAAAATAACTCTTGCACCTCTCCAAATTCGGTTAGAAAAATTCTATTCATTATTCTATTCAATTCTATTCATATTCAAAGTCTGCTTGTAATTTTCTCTATCTATTTTTTATATTTGCTGCATTTCTAATATTCATTTTCAATTATTCCTGAATTGCTATCGTCACCTGTTATTTTGCTTCGATTCCGTTCGTATTTCCTAAGTCATGAGATGCGTTTCCTTAATTGGAATGTAATAAATCTGGTTTACATCTCTGATTTCTGGTCTCAAACTTATTATTTATAATGTACGTTATTCTTTATGGCTATATTTCGTACTACTGACCTCGATGTACACTGTCATCGCTGGGTTGCATACATTTTCTCCGTTATTATTTGTAAATGCTGTTTTTTCGATTGGTTGGGAAAGAGATAAAAAATATTCGTAGATAAACAATTTAGTTTTATGCCAACTTTTACGACTTTATCAAATCCATCATCAGGGCTCTAACATTAGTTATCAATGTCAAAAAAAACGTTTAAAATATAAGTGTCAGACAACATAGGGACAAATGAAAATGAGGACTAACCAAACGCATACACCACAGACACATTAATGAATGAGACACAGTTTTAATGTGTCTGTGGTGTATGTGTTTTCTTTTCGTTAGTCCTCATTTTCATTTGTACCTATGTTGTCTGACACTTATATTTTAAACGTTTTTTTGACATTGACAACTAATGTTGAGCCCTGATGATGGATTTAATAAAGTCTGAAACGTTGGCATAAAACTAAATTTTTACGAATATTTACCAATATTTTTGATCCCTTTCCCAACCAATCGAAAAAGCCGCATTTGAAAATATTTTGGATCACAAACCAAGCAAAGTTATTGTTTTGCAGTGTTTTATCGCGTTTCAGGGCCCAATCAACAAATTGTGCTGATTGTACATCTCTCATTTGATTTCCTACTTGCACCCCTTTTGTACATTCTTGTGACAATATTATAAATCAATTTTTCCACAATCCAAATGCACTTTTACTTGGATTTCATGGTTTTTGTAAGGATGAAATATAAAATGAATTCGATAGAAACTTTTTTACGGCATATAAGAATGGCTCAGCTCTGAACAATTTGGCTCAACTCCGAATAACGGCAACTTGGTTGATGAAATACATGTTTAGAATAGTGTCATAGTTCTGGTGTGTGGAAAAAATATTTTTGTTGGAATTCAGTTTTTTTCGAGAGGAATCATTACTATTTATTGATTCTTATTTGTGCCAAAGTTTTTTCTTTTCTTTAACCCAAAATGATGCGTTTCTTAGAAAATCCATACATTTGACGTACACAGTTTGTCATTGTGGATTATGCAAATTATTAATTTATGATTTTTTCAAAAATCTGTGCACGTAAAGCCAGAATCTCAATTCTGAACCTTCTGGAAATGAAATTATTAGAAAAAAATTTGAACACCGTTTCAGCGGAAAACTTTCGATATAAATCCGATATCAAATCAATGGTTTTCCTAGAACTTAGAAGGTACTCACCCTTTTGAGTTATCGGAAACGGTCAACGAATTCAGATTCCTTCAATAACTTGAGTAAATCTTCATCATCGGTGATGTTTTCACCCTAATCTTCAGTACTTAGCCGTACATTTCTTGATTTTTCCTGAATTCTTAAGCAACTGTACGATTGGTAAACTCATCTTCATCTTATTTTCTCGCTCAAGTCATAGTCCCATCATTTTATTGATATTCGCATACGTCATACTTAGTTATATTTATTATCCTGTCAACCTTCCTCAATACAACTCCTGAAACCCAAAGTCTATTGTACAATTCAAAATTTGAACTGTTCCGTGTCATTATTTTCCTCACTCCAGGGTCATGTTATATCTTATTGACATTCCTTTTATGCTCTCTGCGATATTCTGAAATATGTCTTCTGGTGATTGGCGCCTATTACTTCTTTCGCTATTGTTTCTTGTAAAGTTAACTACGTGTTGTTGGACAGGTCACAGTTATTACAAGAGCCTCCACAAACTCCGAATCGGAAGCTCCTGAAACCGCTCAGCTATGCTAAGCCGTGCACCATGTACCTGCAGCACCACTCGGCAGAATCAACCTCCGACGGGTGCACGTCACCCAGGGTGTCAACCCCTGACAGCCACTACGCTCTAACGGCGTCCAGCCCCAGATCGACGGCGTCGGACCCGGGCATGTCTTCGCAGCCCTACACCCCCAACTACTACTCCAGACAGGACTGGGGCAACTACGGGGAGAACAACAACATCTACAACAAGTATGACTGCAAGTACAAGTCGCACGGGGTGGGTTCTTCAGGCGCCATGGCCTCCTACTCCAACGAGGACTACTACAGCGACACCAGGTACAAGAAGGAGGATGGCAGTAGAAGAGGCAGCGTTCAGCTACCCCACTCTGGGGGGCAGGAGGTTATGAAGAAGAGGAGGTTGGCGGCAAACGCCAGAGAGAGGAGGAGGATGAACAGTTTAAATGACGCCTTCGATAGGTTGAGGGACGTGGTTCCCTCGCTAGGAAACGATAGGAAATTGTCCAAGTTTGAGACTCTGCAAATGGCACAGACGTACATATCGGCGTTACACGAGCTCTTGCAGAGGGATTAGAGGGAGTTTTTCAAGAGTTTCAGAAATATTCCATTACAAAACAGAGATTAACAGATTCATGCAAGTAATAATTTCCCGGCTTTATTTTGTACATCCCTACAACATCACTGATAAAAAGTTTTCAGCACTTTACAAACTATAACGATCCAAAATGAAGCATAAACTGACAACTGACGTAATGTGACGTCAAATTCCATTTCAAAACCAACTTCGCGCTAGTTGTGAATCATCATGAATATGTTTCAAATCATAGGTGATGTGACGTCATCATTACAACGCCATAAAACGCCTATAATCTCACGAAATTAAGAGAACAATTCTTCAAACTAAACTTCTCATCGAATATCAACAAATGATATACATAATATACAGATATCTGAAGATAATATTATTAGTATAATGAGGAATTTTTTATTTTAATTCGAAAAGAATACACGACATATTGGTGATATATCTAGCCGCGTCAAGTAATAATAATAATAATAATTTCATTCACAACG
The DNA here is from genome assembly GCA_015342105.1 of Leptinotarsa texana. Classification (NCBI taxonomy): domain Eukaryota; kingdom Metazoa; phylum Arthropoda; class Insecta; order Coleoptera; family Chrysomelidae; genus Leptinotarsa; species Leptinotarsa texana. The sequence continues at coordinate 11,244 of WOGN01002128.1, forward strand.
TATACAGATAAGAGTACAACTAAAACAAAATATGTGAATAAAGTGGTTTGGCGATAAGAGCAGAGCTCTTATTTCGCAAGAAGTTATAAAGAATATGTAAGTACATAAATATTTATATAAAAATATGTATGGCCTTCATGGAGTAGAAACTACAAAATATTTTATTAAATTTTGTGAATTTGGTGTTATAGTTAAGTAAATTATATTTCGGCTTGAGGTAAAATAGGCCGATTAAATCCTAGACAAACAAAAAATAAGAAAAAATAGATAAAAACTTACACAAATATTACACGTTCTATAAGAATAAAATATTAATGTACAAATAGATAAAATCTTAGGCAATATGGATAAAATTATGCTACTTACAATACTTTGAAATAAATTTGACTAAAACTAACTTATTTCACTCTAACAGATTTTTTTAAAAGTGTCTAGTAGGTAGGCTAACGTTGACAAATACGGTTTGGTAATTCACGGACTCTGTATGAACATTGTACTTTAATACATACATTCTAGCTGAAATTTCTCGTTATTCAGATATCGATGTCCATTTTTTCGAACTGAGAATTTGTTACTTTTGAGCAACACCAATTGGGCAACCAGCAATAAATAAAATCACGAGTTCGTAGGACAAGTGGTTTTATCATGATTTTTTGCTTTTATGGTAATGCTAAATAACAAAGTTTTCGTTCTAAACTGGAAACTTATCGATAAGATTTTGGGGTCTCGTGGTAAAACTGTTGATGGAAAAGGCACTTTCAAAGCATGATTCCGGATAATTTTTTGAAAATTGGCTAAAATTCTTCAATAGATTCCTAATATTTTCAGAGGAGTTTATTTCAAGAAAGAAGCAACAGATTTTTTTCTTTATGCTCTTTTTACTTTCGACTTTTCTACTTGCTAATTTATAAAAACAGATGAGAAGTGCCGTTTTTCTCTAAAAACGATTTTTCTTTCAGTAAAAGCAATATAATATGGCTGGTTTTCCAGTGAAAGGGATTGAAGTGAATTCATAAATTCAATTTGATAGTGATAAATGCGTTTTATTATATAAATGTCAGTATTTTAAACTTTCATCATAACTGAACACTGTCGAATATTTAAAATCACACAGTATGTTGAAATAATTGATCATGGTTTTGTTGATAAAAAAAGACGATTTGACATTGACAATAATTTTAAATCAAAGAAAATCGCAGTAGGACTGACTAGTCCGAACATTGGTCCTTCGAGGAAAAGAAAAAGAACCAAAAGTAGTCAGGAGGAGGAGTGAGAGGAAAACTAAAACAGTTTCTCCTGAAAGATATAGCGACGTATGTTATGACCCACGACAAGTTTCGGAATTGCAGAAACGTTCTTCATTAGAAGACCCATCTAATGCCGAAGACAAATAAAAAATTACGAAATCTTCAAGCTCTAGACGACGAATGTTGGAAATAGAATTGGAAAAAACGAGAAAATTGGCCAAAATTGAGAGAAGGAGAGTCGAAATTGATGCTGAACTAATAAGGAAAGAAGCACAACTACAACGTGAACTGATTTAAGATTCTTCATCTGAAAAGTCCACAATCTTTAGGTGCAAAAACATCATTGATTTGGAAGAAATGACGCTACAAGAAAAAGCTGCTGAGTGGAAAATCAAAGAAATAGAAAATAAAACCAGTTTCGTAACGACAAACAATTTTATTACGATGAATACTGATGATTTCAACCAGATTTTAGTAACTTAGTAACTACTATGGAGCTTTTTGAAAATACAGGACATATGAAAAATCCATCAATCTTGAATGAAATAGTTTACAAAACGAAAACCTTTTCTGTGTGGATGAGAAAAATTGCAATAGTTGTGCTGACTTCAGTAGTTACCACATCTCCGAAAGAAAAATGAACGAAAATGGGAAATTCCACTCCAGGAAAAATGCTAATATATTTTCGACCAATAAATATGAGAAATGTCCCAAATGCCAAAAAAATCATAATTTGACTGACTGCCAAAATTTCAAAAAACTAGATAACAAGGAAAAATGGAAAATTGTGACTTTGAAGAAACTTTGTTTCTACTCTTTGAAACCAGGTCATAATATGTACTCATGTAGATTGAAACAAAAATGTGGAATTGAAAATTGCTCAAAATGCCACAACAACATATTAAATAACCTTGATTTTACAAAAAAGGAAAATGAAGCCTCAAGTTCTTATTCAAATCTAAATGAAGATGTCGGACCGAAAAGTCAAGTTGAAAAAATACATTTTTTCTAACAAGATAATCTCACAATCCTTCTTCGAATAATTCCGGTGAAACTTCGAGGACCTAAATGAAATTTCTACCTTTGCTCTACTAGACGAGGCAGCTACGACAACAATTACAGGAAAATTGCCCATGAATTAGGACTGGATGGACCGGTTGAGTCACTCTGCTACCAGTGACTTAACAATGTTACCATAAATGAAGAAAATTCCAAAAGAGTGATAGTGGAGGTATCTTCAATGGAAGAGAACTCAAAAACATACAAAATGAATGAAGTTCGAACTGTACGTGGACTCTCACTTCCAAGACAAACCATTGATGTCGAATACCTGAGTAGAATCTATCCATACATCAAAGAAGCACCTGTACTTTCCTTTTATAATGCACAACCAACAATTCTTATTGGTCAGGATCAACGTGCTTTGACTATTGCAAGGAAAATATATCAAAGTTATTGGAATGCACCGTTTGTATCAAAAACATTACTGGGAAAAGTTACTGATGAATAGTCTTTAATATTTCACATTTGTTGTAAGTCTCAAGAACAAATTGATGAAGACATTCATAATCTAGTGAGGGACTCGTTCAAAATTAACAATTTTGCCATAAGAAGCCCGGAAGAAAATGGCAGATCTAAAGAAGATGATAGGGCGTTGAAAATAATGGAAAATACAATTAATCGAATTGGAAATCACTTTAAAATAAGTCTACTGTGGAAGAAAGATCATGTAACACTACCTGATACTGAATCAGTGGCACTCAATCGTCTATGTATGTATGGAGAGAAAAATGGACAAGAATATAGCTTTTGCGATTATGGCGAGAAAATTGAGAAATATTTGAAAATAAGGTTACATAGAAATGAAAAAAGAGAAAATAATGACAGTTAGTAAGAACAACTGCCTGGATGTTTTACTTCATAAAAAATTCTAGGAAGGGTACGAGAAATACAACGAATTTAGTTGCTGAGGAAGCTTTGATCAAGTATAGTCAGGAAGTCAGCTTCTTTCAAGAAATTTCAGTTTTGCGCAATGAGAAACCTGTTGAAATATCAAGCTGAATATATACCCTTATGCCAATTCTTGACGAAAAAGGTATTTTGGAATAAAAGTAGACTAGAAAATGCTGAAGGCTTGAACTATTTTCAAAAACATTAAGCGATTCTTGATCCAAAACACCGTTTCACGAAACTTCTAATTGAGAGCTATCATATAAAATTTGGACACTAGGGACAGGAAATTATTATGAATGAGCTGCGTCAGAAATTTTGGATTTTAAGAATGAGAAGTGATGTCCGAAAATGCGAAAGTTCTTGTTTCTTCTGTAAGAAAAGGAAAATACAACCCCACGTACCTGAAATGGGTCAGTTACCGGAGTGTCATCTTCAAAGTTTTGTCAGGCCATTTAGTATCACCGGAATGGAGTACTTTGGGCCGGTTTACATAACAGTTGGCAGGAAACATGAAAAAAACTATTTAGTATTATTTACCTCTGTGAGCGTACGAGCGATTAATCTGGAAATGGCGATCAGAAGATTTATAAGTCGACGTGGATGTCCGAGAGAAATTTACTCAGATAACGGTACGAACATGCATTCTATCAATAGAGAGAATTAAGAGAAGCTGTCAAGGACATCTACAATACTGAAATTTTGAGTTTTTCCCTTAAGAACATTTCATGGAAATTCATTCCACCAGCATCTCCACATATGGGAGGAAGCTGGGAGAGGTTGGTGAGGTCGGTAAAAAAGCTGACCTTTATCATACATTTCAAATGATCCTGCTGAACCGGAAAGCCTTACGCCAAATCATTTTTTAATGCACTGTTCAAATGGAGCTGCACCGACATTGGGAAAATTTCAGGAAGTCGAAGTAAACCTGAGAAAACAGTGGAGAGTATCTCGAGCCTTAGCGGATATATTTTGGAGAAGATGGCGAAAAAAATATTTTCTTGCTCTGAGTAAACAAATGAAGTAGTATGAGAAGGGGGATGACTTATCGGAGGACGATGTGGTACTCGTCATTGACGACACATTACAAAGGAATTTGTGGCCACTTGGGAAAATTGTGAATATAGGGGAAAGGATGATAAGATTAGAGTTGTGGTTGTTGAAGGACTATGTCAAATGCAGTGATTTCATCACGAGGGGGAGAATGTTGTTGCTTTTAATTAATTTTGTTCACTTTTGTTCACTTAGTATGTTAAAATGATTGATCATGGTTTGATTATAAAAAAGACCATTTTGATATTGACAATAATTTGAAATATATAAAAAATAAAGATATTGACTTGAAACGTTTGATTCCTGGTTTATTTCGACTTAAATCAAAGGAAATCACCGAACAACACTGAAGAAACGTGGCGGTTGGAAGTCATCAACGGTCGCTGAAGAGTATGTTGATGAATTGGTAGCATACAGGACAGAAATAGCTAATAAAGTGTTCAGAACGTTTGGCAGTGCTGAAATAACACCCACACTTGATATATACAAAAAGGATTTGAAGCTTTATATCTTCTATTAATTATCTGCGAGCGCTTTCGACAGCTGTTCGTACTGTCATCTTCTAGGCACTCCTCAAGGAGTGCCTAGAGTACACAAGTGCTTTGATGAGCCAAGGTCTTCAATGTTTCTGAAGGACACCCAATGCATCAGCTAATTTCTGTGTGATCTCTGTGGTTTTCGTGTGGGCCTTTTGCTGAAAGAGTTTGAAATAGGTGAGTTGCTTGTACAGCTTCATAAAAAAAATATCTAGTTCGAGAATTTTTGAAAAAACTTTGAAACTATTTTTACTGATCGATCCAACTTTCTATTTTCGATGATTAAAAACATATTATGGGAATAAAAGGTAAATCTGGGACCTCTGGCGTAAAATAATTCCAAAACAAGCACTTTTCTCAATCAGCAGAATTGTTTTTGAGAATAAAATACAAACATTATAGTAAATTCCTCAAGGCCCTCTAAGAGCGGTGCCTATGCGAAAATAGCCATTAGTATTGGATTTGAATTGCTGGAGATTAAATCTATTTGGAAAAACGTTTTCAGGAAGTTTATTCCACATGAACGCAATTCTCCAGATGAAAGAGTTTTCGAACAGTGAAGTTCGAGATGTACTGAGTTGAACCTCGAAACGATGAGCAGCCACAGTCCGTCGCGTGTTTCTGATATGTACCGCTCTTTGTGGAATCGAGTTTACCAAGTCACTTGAACACTTCCCGTGAAAGTATCTATAGAAGAGAGACAAATCTCTAACCTTTCTTCGATATTCCAGACTATCAAG
>WOGN01002129.1:1907-17367 GCA_015342105.1 Leptinotarsa texana
GGAGCAATGTTAAGCAATAGAGATAATAGATTGACACGATTGAATTTTTTTTCATAGATTTAATTATATCTTAGTTGATTTTTCATCACTATGTTTTATATTTACATACTTTCCAATCTTATTTACAAAGAAAAATCAGTGCTCCAAATATGAGTATGAAATTCTAGATATATATTTTCGGAGTATTCCTTATCTGATGCTATTTTGTTTTAGGAACTTTACGCTCCAATTTAGATCCAGACAGGATATTCTTGGATGAAGCCATATGGAATGCTCTAGAAGCGGTGAATATGAAACCTCTCATACAGGATTTGCAAACTGAAATCAATAGAAAAGGGCACCTCAGCTGCGCTCAGAAACATCTAATATGTCTTGCTAGAGCACTGCTTCGAAAAAACAAAATTATTGTTTTAGATGAACCAACAGCTAATCTTGATACGGCTACATGCAAGTTACTTCAGAGTACGATAAGAAAACGATTTTTTCAATCCACCGTTCTGATCGTCACGCATAGAATGGATATGGTTCTGGATGCAGATCGAGTAGGTTTCAATGTGGTTAAATGCAAGGTTTTTCATATTATTAGGTTGCTTTAAAAGTATTGTACCTTTTTAAGAGTCTCCTCCGAACATTAATATCACAGTAGATACTTATTGAATTTAATAGAAACATGTCCCATTTGAATCAGTGCACACAAGTCGATTGATTCCATCAGGATGATAATTGTGTAGGTAGGTAGGTCTAAAGTGAGTGGGTCTATTCGACTCTCCACCGCAACTCACAAGAATTTATTGTGGCTCACACCTATTCACACTCGACCAAATGAAGCCAGCTTCTTAACAAAGCTGATTACTTTGTACGGTGAGTGGTTTTTCAGCTCAGATAGTGAAAGTACGGATCTGCCGAACTCTAAGAACCTGATTTGGTCCCCAGCAGGGCAGGCATCAAATATATGCTCTGCTGTTTCATCATTTTCCAGACAGAGGCGACACACACTGTCTTCTGAGAGTCCAAGTCTCTGCATATGAAGATTCAAATGACAGTGACCTGTAAGGCCTGTTAGACATCGTGGTTCATCTGTATTGTAATCCAACAACTGTTTGGTGTCAAGCTTTGAAGGGTGAATAAACGCCTTGGAGTGAGCCAATCCTGGAAGATTCAGCCAGAAGTCCATGAATCTTGTTGCCATCCAGGTGGTCAGTGTTTGTTTGGGAAAGCCGAAAGCGATGCCAATGTCAGATTCTGGTCCGATAAAGCCGATTGCAGAACCCTTCTTTCTAAAAGAGTCAGCAGCTTCATTGCCTTCCAGGCCAGTATGGCCAGGAATCCAGACCAGAGACAATTTGTTGAGTCTTCCTATTGAGGAAAGTCGTTTTTGGCAGTTTGCCACCAATTTAGACGATGCTTGGTAGCAGCCAAGAGCTTTCACCGCCGCTTGACTGCCCGGGAATATTTTAATTGACTTGTAAATGATGTTGGATTTATCCAATCTCTCCGCACACAATTCAATAGCGTAAATTTCTGCTGGAAATACATTAGCATAAGTTCCTAGGCAAGTATATAACTTTGTCCTCGGTCTGCGACTAAAACACCTGCACCAAAACTGGAAGGTGTTTCGGATCCATCTGTGAGCCAACAACTATCTGCTCTTAATATTTCCTTCTCCTGGAGGATCCAGTCCTCTCTACTCGGGAATAGTACTTTTTAAGGTTCGTAGTTGACAGTTGGAGTCATAAAGTCAGAGGCCATTTCCAGAATGCTATGACTTCCAATGTCAATCAACATTCTGTTGCACTCTGCATTGAATTGATTTGTGCAATTGGCAATTTGCACAAGTCTATATGCAATCCATCTAGCGTCTCTCTCTAGAAATGTGGGGAGGAGGTAGATCTAGAAGGATCTCCATGGCCGCTGACGGAGTAGTACTGATGGCATCACTGACAGCTAGACAAGCCTGATTTTGTAAGTCAGAGAGCTTCGCTTGGGCAGTTTTCTGTAAAGCCTTCGGCCACCAAACAATTGTACCATAAGTGATCATTAGTCTGACAATCACATAAATCCAATGGATTTGTCTAAACCCGAAGTTTTACCACAACCCCTTCGACTTGTCCATAGAGACAGTCTGGCTTTGTGTATTGAGCCTTCCAGATGAGTCTTTTATCAATAACAATGCCAAGATATTTAACCTCCGTTCCAAATGGAATGACCACACCATTGGCGTTAGATCGTCCAATTTTCTCCACTTGGTGAAGGGGATCAACACAGTTCTGCTGGGGTTGACAGACATCTGTTCCATTAGGCACCAACTTTGAACAACGTCCAACGCGCTTTGGAGGATATTACAAGCTACTGTTCCCGACGTGGACCTTGCCAGGGTGACAAAGTTATCTGCATAAGCTTACAGATCGACTTTTCTTCTGTCGAGGGCATCAAGCAGACTATCCATCAGGAGCGTCCATAAAAGGGAAGATAGTACCCCACATCAAAGACAGCACCTGGTTACCCTGAACCTAATAGCCCCGCCTAGAAGAGTCGTAGATAATTGTGTGCTCGGGATTCAATAGAGTCGACGAAGGCCGTTTTTGATTTGTCCTGATTGGCGAAGGTTCTACTGGTGAGAAAGTTATCGGAGTGTTTGGATGGTAGTCATTTAACGACTGGTCTGGGGATATAGTGGGTGAAGTAAAACTTTGACGCTTAATTCGTTCAATTTCCGGACGGTAATTTGTAGAAAGTGCGGACAAGCGTTGTCTTGGAGCAGAATCGGACCTGTTCTGTTGAACAGTGCCCGCTGCTGTAGAAAAGAAGTACCATATGGTACCATAGAGTAATTATGGCATTTTTCATCATAGGTGACGATCCTATCCAAAAAAACTTCGTTTTTATTGCGCCAAAGCGAAGAATAACAGACCTCGAAACGTAACAATTTCTGGCGAGCTTTTTGACTACTCCAATGATTTTGAACCATCAAAAAGTGGATGAGAGCTTACGTCCAGTTTTACCGACATTTCACGCTGCGTTTCTGATGGGTCAGTGTCCACTAGGTCCTTCAATCTTCGTCTTGGATTACTGTACGTCGACCACTTCGGGTCTCATATTCGAGGATAAAATGTCTGGAAAAAATTTCGCAAACAAATGTCGTGAATTGCTTTCAATAACATTATCATTGCCAAATGCCTGATTAGTTTTTCGGTTTGTTCGGCAGTTCTTTGCTTCAGTTCAAATTCGTAAAGGAAAATTGGCTGGAAAAAAGTGTTTTCTGCAGATTTATATCGGTATTGAGTTTTAGAAATCACACGTTATAAGGTAAGACCTCGGTAATCCTTATTTCGCACAAGTTTCGGTTTCTGAGGGTTGTCGTTCGTAGGGGTGCAACAGGTTGTTATTGGAAAAACAGATTTTAAACAGATTTAAACAGATTGAGTGAATTATCTACTTTAGCACTTTATGGAGGAAATTTCAATGTGATTCCATTAATAATTATATCGCTGACTTTGCATTTCCAGCATATATTTGTTAATTTTTTCCCACAGGTCATGGTTATCGATCACGAAGGTATTGTGGAATTTGACCCTCCTAGCACACTACTGAGAAATGAAAACGGGGTTTTTCATGGAATGGTACAACAAGCAGGACTTTTGTCCAACCAGAATGATGGTTGTTGAAATTGCATACTCAGCAGACTTTTCTTTTGACTGAATCATAATTGCTACATCAATTAATCAATTAAAACAGAAACAATTACTTCTCCATCCCAATTGAATTTTGATTACAACCGAAACCCATCATCACTTTTTAAAGAGAGGTTTCAATTATTTTCCATCTAGAGGCATTCTACGGGATCGTCAGTGAACTGATACCACGAATATCAAACAATGGAGGTTCATTGCAAATTCATACTTCGATTCCGACCCCTGAATGAGATAAGGGTCATTGGTTGAATTTTATCGATTGATTTGCTGTATTTCATCTATGTTTATATTGTGGGACCAATCTTTTTAATGGATTGTCCATTTATTGAATGAAGAAAGACGCAATCGAAACCAGTGAGGTTAGGTCTCTTGAATACCAGCATAATAACTTTATTTTCATCATAAAAAATTTGCCGAAAAAATGTTTTTTTTGCAGAAAATTACTCTTATTTAATATCATGAAGAAAACCATTCCAAGCAAAAAAATTCTCCAACATCTAAATACAAGTTATTCTTCACTGTTAACTAACTTATTCACGATTGAAACATATTTCTACTGTAACTGTACAACACATACTTAAACCTATATGAAATCCTTGTGTTGAAATATATTACTTACATCTGATCGTAGTCTACCATGTCTTTGGTTTTCTCAACTTAACTCTTTAGCTGTTTTTGAGTTTGTACAACATAGACCTCTACAAAAACCTTTTGTTGAATAGCATCAACTTGAAAAACCTTCTAGTTATCAACCATTACGTTTCAGCCAGTGGTATTCACTCTAAGCTATCCCATTCATCTTGTCTAAATCTCTTCGGAATCCTGGTTCTCAACCTCTATAAACGAATATATCTTCATTCATACCATCCAACTCAACTTCTTCAGGACGTGTGTGTAACTTTTTTCCTCCTTCCAATGATTTTTCAAGAGACACTTTGCGACAAATATGGCTTTATCGGCCAACCCATTTGAACGTGGATATTCAGGACTACGTGTGACAAGCGTAAAATTCCAATCGCTGACAAATTTGAGAAATATTTCGCTGCTATATGAAACATTATTGGTAACAAAAATATCTGGGGAACTGAACCTTTCAGAAATGTGATCAATTTCCTTAAAAATTTTATCTTTCCCTGCTTCGAAAGTGAAACTGTTGAATAAATCAAAATTCAAGACCGTCGTCTCCAACAAGGGACAGAAAACACATCACTTTTCAATCCTCGGCTTTGCTATCCGAATATGTGGCCTTTGCGAACGAATAAAATTTTTGTACAAGTATCTACCAGTTTTCTGAAATATTCTCAACTGGCACGAGCGGTTAGGTGGGTTTGAAACAGTTTTCTATTTTTGGCACTAGAGGAGTTGGGTCAAATTCGGGCTACCGTTTACTTTCTTAATTGACCATAACTTCGTTACAATAAAAATAATTGACTTTAACTAGATATAAATTGCACGTTTGACAGGTTTTATTTAAGTTCACTATATTAACCCATATAATACCACTGCCCTTTGAAAAGCCTAAACTGCTGTTTTGCCAGAATTTTCATTTTTTCAAAAATGAATTTTGAGCTTGAAAAGTACACTCATAGTCATGAAAAATGATTAGGAAATTATCAAATTCGCCCTCCCAATGTGTCACTCAAGAGAACTTGGGAGTCCTCTTGAAAGACCAATAGCAAAATGAGTGATTTTTTATTCGGTATTCAAACCAAAACAGTACAGATATGTCTATAGGCGAGTTTATTCAAGTCTAAAACTGTACAGTTTTTACAAAAAAAGTTGCTTTTTTTATGACAAAAAGTACAACTAGTTTGCTTATCTTGGTACGCAACCAGGTGATCTACTCCATCGTTCTTGGAGAAGAAATGTTCTCCTGCCGGAAGTCTACTAGTCCTTCCTTCTGATTTATTTTTGAAGGATTCTAGTATTCCTACCGCAATGGACCGTCTGAAACTAAGATGATCCAATTTCACACCTTCAAATTTTTGAAGACGCTAGGAGTTTTGTTCAGCCATATCAACAATGTGACTGAAAAGAAGAAAATACCACTTTTTCCCTCTAATGGAAGATCTATATAAACTAATGATCCGCCCTGTCTACGCCTCCTACATTTTCATTATATATTTTTATAATACTTGGCTGTGGGATGAGAATTGCCTTATTTTCTTTCTTAGGAAATATTTTGACCTGGATAGTTGGGAAAACCTTAGTATGGTTTGAAGCAATGTTCACAATACTGTTGTCATGCCACTTACACACGATAATTTCATTATCCACTGTTGAAGCATAGTCAAAATTTCCTCGTAGATGTTTCTTTATTTCCTTGGTTGACATCATTTGCCAATTCTTCGGTAAACTTTCTCGTATTGTTCCGGTACCCTTTATGCCTCTAGATTTCAATTCTGAAAGCAGCGGCAAGAAATTAAATAAATTGTCAGAAAAATGTGGTAATTCATGTTAGTTCCAGAAGCTTTCAAAGCATTTACAAACTTTGGGACAATACTTGCACCTAATCCTAGAGGCTTGTATTCTTCTGACTGTTTGGCGTTTGAGCCTTGATATGACTCGAACCACTCAATATACCCTAGTCGGTTGGTTCTCGTCCATAATCTATATCCCCAGCGAATTAGTTTCCCACGAATGAATTGTTTCGTTGGATGTCTTCAATAGTAGAGTCCCACCGACTCGTCTACACTATGATGCTCGACTGGTGGAGCCATATCCATAAATTTCCCATTCAATAAACTAATCAGGTTTCACAAACCTGTCGCCAGCAGCAAGATTTGCATTGTCACAACAATGTAGATTTTGCATCAGGTGGCGATATCTGTTTCTAGTCATTGCATTACAGATCAGCCTATTGTTTGTATCAGGCGAATTTTCCCAATACATTTCTCGTCGCGGACGGCAATTGTAACCACTGAGTAATAATATCCCAATAAAACAACGCATTCCATCAATTGTTACATCAGCAATACGATTTCGATCACTGGATTACAAATTAGTGCAAGTGACTAGCAAGTTCATCACTTCATCATCAAAAAATAAAAAAATCTGTCCACAGGCGAATGTTGTTATTTTGGCCCATAAACAGCATCCCTAGCAGGTAAATCAGAGGTGATGTCATTTTTTGTCCACACAAATTCATTCTTTTCTTTCATTGGCTTGAACATTTTCTTTCTCTTCACAAAACGCGATAGTGGAAGATCGTCATCACTATCGGATATACTATCCGAGTTAATATTGTCAAAATTTACCTCAGCTTCAGCTCTAAGCTGTCCTCCTGGTAGGTTACTTATGTCCATATTACATTCATCTCCACTGTTTTCATCTATTATGTCATTGTTATCAGATGGAAAAATGATTATTTCATTTGGTATTAGATCATCATCAATATCCAAGTTCTCAGCCTCTTCCAAAAGTTCGTTGAGAGTCAAAGGCGCTAAAAGAAAAAAAAAACATAAAAGAATTGAAAATTGTGTTCATAAGGCTATTATTATTGCCTTAAGGGTTTCGTGGGTAAAATACTAGGTTACCGAAAATACACAATTTATTGAATCAAAGTTAGTATATAATAAGACTCGCTAGCCTCTACACTAGTTATGGGGTTACTGTCTACTAATAAGGGCGGCACTCGCCAGAACAGAGACAGCAATCATACTCGCTGTCAAAAATACTTGTTCCAAGCTTCCTGTTGGCAACCAGGGAGAGTCATAGGCGTCTCGTAGAATAGGGCAAACGGTGTCATGCTACAAAATAAGGATAATTGAAAATGTTAGCAGAACTACTTGAGACTGTTGAATAGACTTAAATTTGGGGAAATTTTTATTCAAAAGAGGCATATTGAAAGTGTTAGCAGCGGTACTCGAGATTGTTGAATAGATACAATTTTGAGGAAATTTCTATTCAAAATAAGGATAATTGAAAATGTTAGCGGAGCTACTGGAGACTGTTAAATAAATGGAATTTTCAGGTAATTTTCATTTAAAATAGGAATGAGTGAAAATATTAGCGGAGCTACTTCAGACTGTTAAATATACAGAATTTTGGGAAAATTTCTAGATTGTTGAATAGAAGAAGTTTTGGGGAAATTACTGTTCAAAATAAGGATAGTTGAAAACGTTAGCAGAGCTACTTGTGACTTTCAAATATATAGAATTTTGGGGAAATTTCTATTCAAATCTGGGAGAATTGGAATTATTAGCAGAGATACTTGAGACTGTTGAATAGATAGGATTTTGGGGTAATTTCTATTCAAAATAAGGATATTTGGAAATGTTACCGGAGCTACTTGAGACTGTTGAGTAGGCAGAACATTGGGGGAACCTTAATTCAAAATAGGCATACTTGAAAGTGTTAGCGGAGCTACTTGAGATATTTGAATAGATAGAAATTTGGGGAAATTTCTATTAAAATAGGGATTATTGAAAGTATTAGCAGAACTACTTGAGCTACTTGAATAGATAAGATTTTGGGAAAATTTCTATGTAAAATGAGGATAATGGATTTTTTTTAAATAAGGAAAATTTAAATTGTTCGCGGAGCTACTAAAGACCTGAATAGATGGAATGTTGGGATATTTTCTGATTAAATGAGAATGTTGGCGGAGCTACCGTATTTATCACATAATTCTCCCATAATTCACAAAAATGTCCCAAAAACTATGAAATTTCGGGAATCCATTTCAGTTTTGTGATATCATTTCAAACTGTATCATATACTATAGAAACGTTAATCAGCAGTATGCATTGTGCAATTCTCACGTTATAAACAAAATTTTTTATTGAGTTCATTTCTAATATTGCAGAAACATATGAACCTTAATAAATCACTTATTCATCATATCATTCTCACACAATTCACAAAAATATCATCCCAAATTGTCCAATTCTCACATTATTAATAATATTGTTTATCGATTTGATTTCTAATATTGCAGGTAAACAGGGTGAATCAGGTATTTATCAAATAATTCACAAAAATTTGCCAAAAACTATTGAATTTCGGGAATACATTCCAGTTTTCTGATATCATCCCAAATTGTATAAATACTATAGAAACGGTCATCAGCAGTATGAATTGTGCAATTCTCACGTTAATAACTCAATTGTTATTCTATTTGATTTCTAATATTGCTGAAACATATGAACAAGGGTAAATTACCTATTTATCACATAATTCTCACATAATTCACAAGAAAGACCCAAAACTATAACAATGAAATTTCGGGAATACATTCCGGTTTTGTGATATCACCCAAATTGTTGTAAATCATTCTCAAATTGTATCATTCTCACGTTATTAACCAAATATTTATCGAATTAATTTCTAATATTGAAGAATCATATATGAACTAGGTAAATCACGTATTTATCACATATTTCTTTCATTATTCACAAAAATTTCCCGAAAACTCTCAAATTTCGGGAATACATTCCGATTTTGTGATATCATTCCAAATTGTATTTAATATTTGTAGTAACGTTAATCAACAACAAACTAGGGAAATCACGTATTTATCACATAATTCTCAAATAATTCACAAAAGTGTCCTAAAAACTATGAAATTTCTGGAATACATTCCGGTTTTGTGATATCATTTCAAATTGTATTAAATACTATAGAAACGTTAATCAGCAGAGTGAATTGTGCAATTCTCACGTTATTAACCAAATATTTATCGAATTACTAGTTCACGTTATTTGATTTCTAATAATACAGAAAAATATTGAAATAGTGTAATCACGTATTTGTCACATAGTTCTCACATAATTCACAAAAATGTCCCAAAAATATGAAATTTCGGGTACACATTCCAGTTTTGTGATATCATCTCAAATTGTATGAAATACAGTAGAAACGATAATCAGCACTGTAAATTGTGCAATTCTCACGTCATTAACAAAATTGTTATTCGATTTGATTTCTAATATTGCTGAAACATATGAACTAGTGTATATCACGTATTTATCATATAATTCTCCCATAACTAACAAAAACTCCCCAAAAACTATGAAATTAGGTGAATACATTCCAGTTTTGTGATATCATCTCAAATTGTATCAAATACTGTAGTAACGTTAATCAACAATGTGAATTGTGCAGTTCTCACGTTATTAACAAAATTGTTTATCGATTTGATTTCTAATATTGCAGAAACATATCAACTAGGGAAATCACGTATTTATCACATAATTCTCACATAATTCACAAAAGTGTCCTAAAAACTATGAAATTTCGGGAATACATTCCAGTTTTGTGATATCATCCCAAATTGTATTAAATACTGTAGTAACGTAAATCAGCAGAGTGAATTGTGCAATTCTCACGTTATTAACCAAATATTTATCGAATTACTAGTTCACGTTATTTGATTTCTAATATTACAGAAAAATATTGAAATAGTGTAATCACGTATTTGTCACATAATTCTCACATAATTCACAAAAATGTCCCAAAAATATGAAATTTCGGGTATACATTCCAGTTTTGTGATATCATCTCAAATTGTATGAAATACTGTAGAAACGATAATCAGCACTGTAAAATGTGCAATTCTCACGTCATTAACAAAATTGTTATTCGATTTGATTTCTAATATTGCTGAAACATATGAACTAGTGTATATCAGGTATTCATTACGTAATTCTCCCATAACTCACAAAAATGTCTCGAAAATATAAAATTTCGGGTACTGTAGAAACTGTACTGTAGAAACGTCAATCAGCAGTGTGAATTGAGCAATTCTCACGTTATTAAGAAAATTTTTAATCGCTTTCTTCTCTAATTTCACAGAAACATATGAACCAGGGTAAATCACGAATTTATCACATAATTCCTCCATATTTCACAAAAAAGTCACAAAAACTATGAAATTTCGGAAATACATTCCAGTTTTGTGGTATCATCTCAAATTGTATCAAATACTGTAGAAACGTTAATCAGCAGTTTGAAATGTGCAATTCTCACGTTATTAACAAAATTGTTATTCGATTTGATTACTAATATTGCTGAAACTCATGAACAAGTGTATATCACGTATTTATCACATAATTCTCCCATAACTCACAAAAATTCCCCAAAAACTATGAATTTCAGGGAATACATTCCAGTAATGGTGATATCATCTCAAATTGTATCAAATACTGTAGAAACGATAATCAGCAGTGTGAATTGTGCAATTCCCACGTTATTAACAAAATTTTTTATCGATTTATTTTTCAATATTACTGAAACATATGAACCAGGGTAAATCACGTATTTATCATATAATTCTCCTATATTTCACAAAAATGTACCAAAAAATAAAAAATTTCGGGAACACAATCCAGTTTATTGATATCATCAAAAATTTTATAAATACTATAGAAACGGTAATATGCAGTGTGAATTGTGCAATTCTGGCGTTATTAACAAAAGTGTTTATCGATTTGATTTCTAATATTACTGAAACATATTAACTAGTGTATATCACGTATTTATCACATAATTCTCCCATAAATCACAAAAATTCCTCAAAACCTATGAAATTTAGGGAATACATTCCAGTTTCGTGATATCATCCCAAATTGTATCAAATACTGGTGAAACGTTAATCAGCAATGTGAATTGTGCAGATCTCACTTTATTAACAAAATTGTTAATCGATTTGATTTCTAATTTTGCAGAAACATATGAACTAGGGAAAACACGTATTTATCACATAATTCTCAAATAATTCACAAAAGTGTCCTCTAAGAAATTTCGGGAATACATTCCGGTTTTGTGATATCATCCCAAATTGTATTGTGACATTGAGTTCCAATTTATTTTTCATTCATAACTCCATTTGACCCTCTTCGACGGGCGGTCACACGTTGTAATTTTCACAGATTGTTGTCATGATAGAAATCGATTTTCCCAGCATGAAATAGTTGTGGCAGGATTTTCTCTTCATCGAGTTTCGATATATTTTTCTTTCATAACTCCATTTGACTCTTTTTGCCGAGCGGTATCTTGTTGTCATTTTTACAGATTGTTTTTATGATCAAATTAGATTTTTCCAGCATTGTTTTGACAGGATCTTTACTTCTATAAGTTTCGATTAATTTTTGTATTCCTAATTCCATTCGACTCCCTTTGCCAGGCGGTATCAAGTTGTCATTTCCACAGATTGTCATCATGATAGAAATCGATTTTTCCAGCGTGAAATTGTTGTGGCAGGATTTTTCCTTCTCTAAGTTTCGTTTTATTTTTCATTGATAACTTCATTTGACTCCATTCGACGGGCGGTCACGCGTTGTAATTTCCACAGATTGTTATTATGATAGAAATCGATTTTTTAGCATGAAATTTTTGTGACAGGACTTCTCCTTGTATGAGTTTCGATTTATTTTTCATTCATAACTTCATTTGACCACTGTAGACGAGAGTTCACACGTTGAAATTTTCACAGATTATTATTATGATGGAAATCGATTTTTCAAGCATGAATTTGTTTCGACAGGATTTTTCCTAGGATGAATTTCAATTTATTTTTATATTCATAACCTCATTTGACCCCCTTCAGAGGGCGGTCTAATGTTGTAGATTGTTAATATGATAGAAATCGATTTTTCCAGCATGAAATTGTTGTGACAGTATTTTTCATTTATAACTCCATTTGACCCCCTTCTACAAGCTGTCACAAGTTGTAACATTCACAGATTGTTATCAAGATAGAAATCGATTTTTCCAGAATGAAATTGTTGTGGCAAAATTTTTCCTTTTTTGAGTTTCGATTTATTTTTCATTCATTACTCTATTTGACTCCCTACGACTGGCGGTCACAACAGTACGTCAGTACGTCAGTACGACTAAGAAAGTCAGGATCAGCCGCGTATCTCATCAGTATTCTTTGTCTTCCAGGAATTACTCCTTCCGTGTAGGATCGATGCACATTAATGAAGACTCGGTAATCCGGATATCATTCCTCGTTTGGATACCGCTCTCGATACAACCGGGCTGCTGCATTCACATTACCGCGACATTCGCCGTAAATCAAATGCATATTCGCATATTGCAGTAAAGTATAATAAGTCTGCATTATTAAAAATATCCAAATCACAAAACAGTTTTAAAATCTAGTTCAGAGCAGCGATCGTTAGTTCTTATCGATAACATAAATACACGTGCGATACAATGAACAGCGAAAAACGAACTGACATGAATGTTACAAAGAAGCGTGGACACGGTAACGGCGGGGAAGGGGAGAAAGCCTTGGAAGGAAACTGTTTGGACTCGTTTCTTTTGTTATTTTTTGAGACATCATTTTTTATTTTTAAATGTTTTTCACCCAGTTCTAATGTTTTGTGATAATTGATATTGCCATTTATTCTTGGATTTTTAATACCTTTTTTCTTCTAGCTGTAATATTTTCTTGGAGGTCTGATAGAAAGGTAACTATTACACCATTTTGGAATCTCCATTAATTGCTCCAACTTTCTGAAATACTTTCCAGCCAAGTACAGTACATTTTTTTTTCACTTTGATAGATCAAAGTTGACCAAAAAATTTGTTTCATTTTAAAATTTATTTTAATTCATTTCTTTCCAGTTATTTCCAAAGCTCTTGGTATTACTGACATATGCGGATATTATTTAGCTATACAAAATTGTTTTTTCTGTGTGGATAAGTCATGTTTTTATTACGTAACATTGAAAATACTAAACCAAGTCGCCGATTTTCGAAAAAAAAAAAAAAAATCCGATATCTTGAAAACGAAAACACTTTTACCTAAACTTTTTTCTTTATGAGCTAGTCATGACCTCAGCTATCACCACCTCAAGGTTTATCGTCAAGAACCGGGACACCCTGTATATGACGGATTTTTTTCGGACTGCCGATGTCGTCGATATAGTCTTTAACACAATCGATATTGCCACGGAACCTCACCTTCTGGTGTTACAAAATAATCTTCGAACTTGTCTCTCACCCGTTGAGCATCTAGTGCACTTCGTCTTGGTATCCTACGTAAATGAATAAAGGAGTTTTGCTCTGACGTATCATCACGCCTCCAAATTCCTGGGGTAATCATTCTTGAGAACATTGTATAAATAAACTATTGCCATCACTACTTTTATGGTTATTTCTGGTTGTAATAACATAACATCACGCCATCAAATTCTGGGGTAATCATTCTTCAGAAAATTGTATGAATGAACTATTGCCATCACTTTTCTGGTTATTTTTGGCTGTAATAACATAGGTTTCCGCAATGATCTGAATATACTAAACATTATTCCAAACACATTTTCCGACATTCTTCTGGCCCTTTTCAGACGGTAATTGAAAATTCTCTATTGTGATTCTCTTTCCTGGATTCCTGGATAAGGCTTCATTATATCTACTGTCAGTGGAAAAGCATCGTCACCCACGAAAACACAAGGTACAGTTTGATTACTTCCTGGAAGCTCACTATCAGGGGAAGGTTCAATTGTCCACTTTCAAGTAGTTTGCTCATTCTAGGGTCACTAAAAACACCACCATCAGATATACGCCCTTGACATCCCACCTTTGCGTGAATGAAATTATAATTTGCGTCGACCACAGCAGAAAGCACTAAACTGAAGTAATGTTTATAGTTGAGAAATTCGCTGCCACTAATTATTGGAGCTTGGATAGCTATGTGTTTCCCATCCATTGCACCTACGCAGTTCGGAAAATTCCATCTCTTGTAATAGTCATGGGCGTTTTTTCCATTCCAACTCGTTCCGAGGCATCTGAAGAAAGGTAAAATTGGTATAAACATGTTGAAAAGTCTAATGTTACATAATTGTGTTTTTTCAGGAATCACAAGAAGAAAGTGAAGTCGACAATGAAGATAATGCAGAGAGATCTGATAATACAAACATGGCGACATTTGCAGATTGAAAACGAAAATTTCTGTCTCAGAAACAAAACAGCAGCGTCCCAAAAAACTCAAAACTGAGGATGCAGTTTCAGGAGCCTATTCGGTCCTGAAACACATACATGAATTCAGGCAAGCAAGAGACGAATATACGTTGTTTGGGGAACAAGTGGCCGCTCAACTGCGCAAATAACTGTGTGTGTAATAAGAATCAACGTCACTAAAAACCGTAAGGTTATAGCTAGACGATCTTGAGCAGAGATGGCCTTTCGATAATTTGTGCCCTGCTTATCAATCATAGGTCCTATCATTTCAAGTAGGTGTTGAAAGGTACTGCTAGACATTCGAAAAAAGTTTTTGAAACCACCGTAACTTCTGAATTCTCAATTTAACTTATTTGTATCGTCAAGTATCAAGTCCTTGTATAAATCACTTGCACTGTATTTTATTCTGCTTCGAAGACTTGGTCTAACCCAAAATCTTGGTCGTCGACGACGCTTTTATGAGCTACAATAAATATGAGTGGCAGATTATAGCCGGTTCTGGGCCTTCCCCCACCACTATGATGTATTAATTGCTTTTTTTGTTGTTGTTCAGTAACATCAAGGCGATGTGACCTTGAAGGGTTTGGTGCATGGATCGTTTAGAATTTTTTGCATGGTACAGGGTCCATCCATCACTTCCAACAAAAAATCAGTTTAATGACAAACTCAGTTGTGAACATATAGCAGAAAATGATTATGATAGGTCTAGAAATGTATGGAATTTATTCGAGTGTGAGAATTTGGTTGAATACTCTGATTCGTATTTGAAGTCGGATGTTTTGTTGTTATGTGATATTTTTGAAAACTTTCGCACCACAAGTTTGGAGATTCATAACTTAGATCCAGCACAATATTGA
>WOGN01002130.1:2667-17365 GCA_015342105.1 Leptinotarsa texana
ACCAGCGCACACTACGGTGAGAAAAAAAATTATTATAATAATTATAATGATAATAATAATAATGAAAAGAGAAATGGAAGTTTCTATGTTTTTTACCATACCATACCATTCATTTATAACTAACGTTACTGCAGTTTCATCCTATATGGACATTTTCAAACTTAAACAATGAACTGTTTATTGTTTAAGTTTGAAAATGTCTATATAGGACGAAACTGCAGTAACGTTAGTTACAAATTAAAGTGGTAAAAAACATAGAAATTTTCATTTCTCTTTTCGTCATGATCTCCTACCACGTAGTAACGGCTACATCCATCAATTTAATAATAATAATATTTACTAACTTCTCTTGTTGAAATGTATAAAATTTCTTTCACAAAATATTACACTCACAATATGTGAGTTTCAAGTAAGTCTGTGATCTACAGTGAGACCAAGCATTTTTCTGTTGAACAAGATGTAACCTCCAGATCGTTATATTTCAATATACTAAGAGGGTCATTCATATTACCTAGCAATTATTTCATTCACACTGTCTTGTTGATGTTGAGTGGTAGATGATTTCTAGTAACTCATGTAATTACTTTTTTATAGACCAATTCAGTTATTTCCGAAAGTACTATGGGATTGCTTAATTCAATGGAAAGGTTGGTGTCGTCTGCATATGCAACTATATGTACTATCGTAAGGTCATGAAGATACTTTATTAGATCGTTAGCATGAATTTTAATGAAAATTGATATTTGGAGAAAAGAGAAATGAAAATTTCTATGTTTTTTCTACTTTTTTCGTAACTAACGTTACTGCAGTTTCGTCCTATACGAACATTTTCAAACTTAAACAATAAACGAGTTCATTATTATTATTCAATTGACAGCGTACATGAGATAAAAGATCTTGGTATAACAAACGACAGTAAATTGACATTTAAAACACATATAATGAATACGACTGCTGATGCTTGGATTTATTTACAGAAATTTCAAAAACTTAAAATTGCTGTATTTTGAGTATGCCAGATCTAAGTTAGAGTATGGCTCTGTGTTATGGAATCCAGTTTACGACTACCAAAAAACATCAATTGAGAGGGGGCAATGAGAGTTCCTGAAATACTTATGTCTAGAAGTTGTTGGTCAATACCCCAAGAGGGGCGTCGATCATAACATATTGTTGACACCATTTGATATAACATCTTTGGAAAATATTGACAGTACGGTTCTATTACCCAATATCAATTTCTTAATACCTAGAGGTGAAGGTTGACACAATCTGAAATTCTATTGCGAAGTATCACGCACAAATTTTGTGCTACGATCACCATTGCATTTTATGTGCAGTAGCTTCAATAAAATTTGTGAATACTACGGGATCCATTTCAGTACAGTAAACACCTAGAATGATTCTATAATTGCAGCATTGTGCGTTACATCAAGTTATTTCAGTCCAGATTAATTTGCAGAGTTGTGAACGAAAGCACGATAATAACATTTTGATCGAACTCATGATTTTGCATCAACATGGTAGTATCTGAACCCCATTTTTTGAAGTGACTGACTTCATAAAATTCAATTCTTTCTTGCAGGCCTGTTACTAAGGCGGGTTACTAATAATTTTGTTATTGTGACAAAACAAATTCATATTGGAATGAAAACTCATGTTCATACTCTTTCATATATTGAATTGTGAAGGGTTTTCAAGAACAATATGAATATCTTTGAACTGAAAATGGAATACTTCTAGATGGAATTAGTTTTTTGGAAAAATGCTACTCCTCTTTTCGCTTTTACATCGGTCAAAAACAATATGGAAAACTTCCAAAGCCAAAATGTCACCAAACGATAGAGAGAACAAAGTTCAATTGACTAATTTACTGATTAGGTACAAAATAATATATTTTAGATAATATTAATGAAAGGGAATATCAAATTTTTCTACGGAGACTCAATTAATACAAAGTGATATCTCATTCACAATGTTAATGGTGGTTTTGAAAAGACTCTTTTTTCTATATCTTCATCAATTCACCAAAATAGTCGAAACAGAAATTTTAAAAAATATAAAAAACATTAGGAAAACCCGTAGAAGAAATTATGCCTTGAACTTCATTTTCTATAATTAGTATTTACATGGTACATGCTACACAAGTTAACAGATGAAATGCTATTCCACAAACTCATTCTCATACTTACATTTCCACTTGAATGTTAACAACAATTTCATATTCTGATACAGTGTATTTAAAAACACTCTTAGTATTTACTATATCGATATTGTCTAGTAAATGCTTTGCACATAAAAAAGAAACTGAAATTTTCATAGTAAAGGACTATCAAAGAATATTTGTTCACCTTCAAAGTGAAGATCAAGTTTTATATTGTGATAACTGTAATGAGTAGATATTCATAACGACATAGTTTGAATTGCTCAAGAGTGTAATATTGAAATGTTTCCATTCTGAAGGAGAGCAGAAATCTGGGTCAACAAACATTTCAATAGACGCCATCCAGACTAAATTCATTTTGGACAACATCCAGGTCGCTGCTGAAAGAACGGGGCGCCTATTTGTCTGACAGATATTCCATCACTTTTTCATAGCGGAGGAAATTTAGAAGGCGCCTGTCGTTTCAGCAATGTATAGGGTTATCACAAAGGACACTCTGTCAGCTGAATAGTCTGGAATATGATGAGGAGAGTTCGGGGTTTTCATAAATTTTTTTGATCATACATCGTGTCAACTTTCTTACTAACTGTTACAAAAAAAGTGAAAGTTGAGGTCGAGGGATATTGAAATCATTATTTCTCTGGGAATCAGAAAAACTGACGGAACCAAAATTTTGCAACTCTACAGAACAACTTCATGAATTCGCCCTCGAGAAAGATCAGAGCTCGAAGCATAATGAGAGTCTTATATCTCTTCATCAGACAATAATGTTTCACAATAGGAAAGAATTATTTTTGAAATATTCCTGTCTCTGTTACATACAATATAAACAGGACGAAAAGCTTTCGAATTGGAAGAGATTCAAAATTGAAATATTTCGGTCTCTTTTCCACTTCCTACATGAATGAGTTATGGTTCTCCGACAGGGCTAGAATGTTTGGAAGAGAGGAAGATTTGTCATCAAATCGTTTTTGCTTCTATTCTGCCTATAAGAATGGAAGTTCACTAAGAAGGTGAGAAGGTTTCGGGGTCGGGATGTCCTGGTAGGTGTTTCACTTTTTATATGAATGAATTGGGGTTCTCCCACGAGGCGAAAATGTTTATTAGGGAGGTTAATTCATGATCAAACCAGTTTCGCTTCTGTTTCACTTCTGAGATGGATAAATTGAGAGCCACTCAAGAAGCGGGAAGGTTTTGAAGCGGACCACTCAAGAATAAATTCAAAACCGAACCATTTTAAGCCTCTGTTCTCCTTTCTATATAAATAAATTGAGCTTTATTCAGTTGTCACTTCCTTCCAGTTGGATTCCAGGACATCAGCTTATGGAGCCACATCTTCACCGGCAGCATGAGGTTAAATATCTAAATGAGGATCTAGAAGTGATTTCGAATTGGGGTGAAAGTAAACATGGTTGATTCAATAGCACAAAACCAAGGCATCGGTTTCCTCCAAGAAGATAAATGTCCGCTTTCTGCTTCGATAAGTTTGTTGGGAGTTAAAATAGACACCAATATGTCATGACACAATCATGTCGTTGGAATTGCAAAAGCTGCTTCTCAAAAGCTTGGAACACTTTTCCGAACTGAAAAACTATACACACTTCAGCAACGTTTAATGCTTTATGAAGCTCAGATCAGATCTTCTTTGGAGTATTGTCTCATGTATCCTGAAGATGCTGGATTCCATCCAGGCAAGAGCCATCCGCCTGATTGGAGACGTGAACATCATATGCAATCTTTATAGCCTAGAACATCAAAAAAAGGTTAGAGATTTGTCTCTTTTCTATAGATACTTTCACGGGAGGTGATCAGAGTTGGCACATTCAATTCCACCAAGAGTGGTACTATCAGAAATACGTGAGGAACTGTGGTTGCTCATCGTTTTGAGGTTCAACTCAGTACACCTCGAACTCCACTGTTTAGGAACTCTTCCATCTGGAGAACTGCGTTTTTGTGAAATAAACTTCCTAAGAATATTTTCCGCATGGATTTAATCACTAGCGATTCAAATCCGATGTGAATCGCTATTTTCACACAGGCACCTCTTTGATAGCGCCTTAAGAATATTTCTGTAAAGGTATTTCATCAGTTCGGACTTCCATTGTCTAATCTAATATAAATTGATTTGAAAACCCTGGAAAAACAATTACAAGATTAATAAGATTAACCGAAAATAACAATTTTGTTAAACAAAAAATGAATTCACAAAAAATTAACATACAAGCTACAACCAAACAAATAAAATTTAAATATTAATGAAAGCTGAAAAAATAAAGATTACGAAATTATTATTAGCAAAAAAGAAAATTGAAAGAATTAAAGAGGTTTCAAACCAAGTTATGCCACGACGTTTCGATTGTTAGTATCCACAATCGTCTTCGGGTGATAACTGGACTTATTTCTCCAAGATCTGACTATTTATATGATCGCTCGAGTGCTTTCACCTAACCTCCCTTTCACTTTTTCCGCTTCATTGGTTTTCAGCCGGAGATGATCGTTTGACGGGAATTGGTAGGTTTCCCTTGATTAGAGGTTTCCATATGTTACGTATCTCTACGCTACCTTGACTAAATGCGTTGTTGAACAAAATATACGCGGCCTCTTTGAATTTTCTCCTAAACCAGTTTTTCTCTTTGTAGATGATTTTAGCTTGATCCCAATTGATGTTATGTTGATGAGTCCAAACATGCTCTGTTATTCCGGATTTGCTGGTTTCTCCTCACTGCGTATGTTTTTTGTGCTCAGCATACATCGGGGAAACTAAGAGGCCATTTTCAATGGCCTCTCAGTTTCCCCGATGTATGATTCTTCGCACTCGCAGGGTACCCGGTAAATGCAATTCTTGGATTCACAATCCGCGTTTGGTGCCCTGGTTTGGTGGCCTGGAAGTACGAACTGATGAAATACATCACAAAACATTGTCAACCACCTTCAAACAAATTTTTGTAAAGCTTGTGTTTTTTCCATTTGGAAAAAAAATTAAAAAATTGAATGATTGTACTTTCTTGCTCAAGACAAAAATAGAGTTACAGGATAAATCGAGAAAAATATATCCGTATATATCAATTCCCCTGATTTCTGCTTTGAAATGAGCAGTTCAAGTAACGAGAAATATATTACTTCTCTTTGGTATCCGTGAATGACAAATTGAATATCTTCATCATTTGCAAGGACCACATATTTTGTCTAAACTATTTCGAAAGCAGACAAGACGCACGGGTGAAATTGAGGCATTGCTAGGGTCTAAATTAATTTTTCTTTATCTCAACAAGTCGCACAGTTCGGAATATTCTCGCTGCTCAGCCTTCTCTTCCTTTGACGAGAAGGTTAGGAAGCGATCTTGACTCTCTCTCGGTTAAAAATCTCAACTTGAGAGTCTGATTGCACTGGTTTTTCCATTTCATAGATCAATAGTAACCCAATTGTATTTCATGAGGATGAGATATGAACCAATGTATATATTTCAAATTTAAGAGTAATCCTTCATCACAGAGTATAAGGAATGCATACTTTCAGTTAAGCATCGGGATTTGAAAGCATTTCAAAGTTGGTTAGAAAATAGTTGTGCTGAACAAATTCAAAACGAACAGCAGTGATGATGATTGATGTTTTTTCAGTATTCACAATTAGTCGTATCAACAGCAGACAAACATGTAACAATCGAATTCGTTTCATCACACGATAGGTGAATTCCCTTCATGCTAACCCCACTTGACTTGAAAAAGAAGGACTTTGAATACTAGATGACTTTTATGAGGAGTAATTGATATTAAAAGAGTCGAACAAGTTGGTTTTATAGCCCTGTCAGGCTAGCAAGGCGAATCCAGAAAAATTGCAAAACATACATCAATTTGTAGCTGATTACTTGCTAATTAGTTGCCAAAACAACGATTTTGTTGCTCGTGCTGATCCCTAGAAATTGCAAATAATGCTATCGTGATATCAAGGTAGCAAGGTAACTCAATGAATTATGTACTTTCCCTTTGATCTTTACAGAATATTCAGTTGCTATTTAGTTGCTAAATCTTGGATATAGCGAAAAATAAAAAAAAATATTTTTTATGATCTTGCTATCTTGAAACTGTTTTTTCCTGGAATTAGTTTTCCTCGTTCTTGCTATATTGGAACTGGTTTTCCTTAAAATAAAAAGTGTTTCAAATGTTGCTCACCAGGAGTATACTCAAATACACCTTGAGTATAGTCCTGGTGAGCAACAAATTTGAAATGCTTTTTATTCTAAGGAAAACTAATTTCAAAATAGTAAGAATGAGAAAAATTGAAAAAAAAACTTAAAATCGACCGATCGGTTTCAACTATTTTGTTGCTGATAGTCCAGGTGTATTCGACTATACAACAAATTTGAAACACTTTTCAGTCCAAAGAAAAGCAGTTTCAAGGTAGCAAGAATGAGGAAAATGAAAAAAAAAACTAAAAATCGGGCGATCGGTTTCAACTATTTCGTTGCTGATACAAAATATACTACTGATGAGCAACACATTTGAAACACTTTTTATTCTAAGGAAAATCAGTTTCAAGATAGCAAGAACGAGGAAAAAAAAAAAATTCAAAAATCGGCCGATTGGTTTCAACTGTTTTATTGCTGATACTCAACGTGTATTTGAGTCCCATTCCAGTGAGCAGCAAATTCCTAATACTCCATATTCCAGAAAATATTGGTTTCAAGATAGCAAGAACAGGGAGGATTTTAAAAAATATTGAAAATCGGCCGTTCAAGACCAACTGTTTTGTTGCTGATTCTCAGAGTGTATTCGAGTACCCTCCTGAAAAGCAACAAATTTGAAATACTTTTCATTCTCAGGAAAACCAGTATCAAGATAGCAAGATCGAGGAAAGAGAAGAAAAAAATTAAAATTGGCCGATCGGTTTCGCCTATTTTCTTGCTGATACTCAAGGTGTATTCGAGTACCTCCTGATGAGTAATAAATATAAAACACTTTTCATTCCAAAGAAAAGCAGTTTCAAGGTAGCAAGTATGAGGATACTGAAAAAAAAATTGAAATCTTCCGATCGGTTTCAACTATTTTGTTGCTGTTACTCGAGGTGTATTTAAGTTTACTCTTGGTGAGCAACAAATTTAGAACATCTTCAATTTCAGGGAAAAACAGTTTCAAAATAGCAAGATCATAAAAAAATAAATGAAAATGATTAAGCATTTTTCGCTTTATGCAAGGTTTAGCAACTAAATATTCTGTAAAGATCAAAGGGAAAGTATATAATTTATTGAGTTACGATAGCATTATTTGCGATTTTTAAGTATTGGCACGAGCAACAAAATTGTTGGTTTTGCAACTAATTAGCTACAAATTGATGTATTTGTTTTGCAATTTTGCTGGATTCGCCTTGCTAGCCTGATAGGGCTTGGTTTTATGGTGATTCTATAATATGTGTTCTGAAGGATGTTGCTGAAAAGTTTCATAATGGCATTAAAAGTAGACCTGAAAATCTCATTGGGAGTAGGTTCTTATTAGCTTGTGTAAGCTGTAAAAGGATTTTGGGGTTTTGCTGCAACTGAGCAATTTTATTGAATGTGCTATCGATGTGAGCTACACAAAAGCTTGGGGGCTGCGATAATACTGAAATTGTCCCTTGAGATATTATGGATGGTTTACCCAACATCAACTATATCGGGTCAACATCAGTGTTACCTTTTTTCAGGATGGCCTGGGATCGTGTATTACATTGTAATACTCGAAAAATTCTGGGAAGTTAAAAGCGTGGAGCTGAAAGTTAAACAAATAATTTATAATTTGGATTCTTTATTATTCAAATAAAGTACATTAAGTGTAATTCAAAATTGAGATTCCTTTGACAAGTGAAACATCATGCGAATTCAAAATGCATAATATTCCAGTTGACACGGTTAACATTATGATATTAAACAGCAATTATACAGTTTATATATTTACATTCGATATCGATAGGAGTATCATCATATAGTACGAAAACCAGCAATGATGGTACAAACAAAATAACATTTCGGAGGACCCTTAACTACACGTATGAAAATGTTTGTGTAGATGATGGCTGAATTATCACCAAATAGTTATGATGTTGATAATAAATAAGAGATATTTTGAAAAATATAACATGACTCAAAGTAGGTCACAACTGATACTAAGGGGTTTATTTGATAACTCTCAATAATTAATGATTTTGAATGTTCTTGAGATACAAAACAAAGTTAACCAAATGTCGTACAGAAAATGGAACACTAAAATAGGATAAATCTTCATTTTCTGAAAAGCAACTTCAAAATGCAAAGGAGATAATTTTTTAATGGCTTCCGTGATAGTATTTTCTATATAAAATCGATGATTCGTTTGGCAATGCCGTATGGATTAGTTGATTCATAGAGTAGGAGGTTGATTGTTTGTTAATAGTCCCATAAATTCACTCATATAAACAAGTCGACACAATAAATGACATTTTTTATATAAAACCTGATTTCGCAATATTTTTTGCATGCAGGAGACACTTTTCTATTTTCTTGCACAATATTTTGTAGGGAATTTTGTTGGAAATACTGTCCCATTTGGGTTATTGTATCCACTTGTACAAGTTTCATACATGCACAACCTAACACTGATGGCATAAAGCTGAAACTCATACTTCAGGACTAAAGAAATTATACATTTTTAAAAGGTGTCATATTACTCACCACAGGACTAGCGATCTGAAACAGTTACAGAATAGCTTAATGTACCGTGAGGAAACTTACAGGTTTTCTACTGGTCCATTTCCATATAAAAGTTATGTAGAACTTACCAAACCCTCTTTTGAAAGGTCTGTCTTGCATTTTATGTCTCATTTCGTAAAGTTCATGTCGTTCTGTTAGACATTTCGAAGGCTTTCGACCGTGTATGGCACAAAGGCTTTCTGCATAAGCTAGTCGCATTCCACCTGCCTCGAGGCCTGATCCGGTGGATTGGGTATTTCCTGAAAGGCAGAACTTTTCAGGTTAGAGTAGAGGGCTTTCTGTCTGACAACAGAGAGATCCTTGCTGAGGTGCCACAGGGAGCTGTTCTCTCCCCCACGCTGTACCCTCTTCACCCCAGTGACCTCTCGAGGTCTGAGCGTGTGAAGGTATCTCTCTACGCCGATGACACGGCTCTGAATACATTGTTGGATAACATGTATCTTCCATAGGCCAGGAGCTGGGAATCGTCTACATGTAACGTGCATTGGGCGACTTCGAGCGCTGGTACCTCGAATGGAAGATCCGAGTGAACACGGACAAGACTCAGGCTATAACCATGGAAAGAACGAGATCTCCTCCGGCTAGAAAATCGGGGATCTCTAGAAGGAAGTTCGACTAGCAAGCGCGGGTAAATTACCTTGGTCTTCTAATAGACTGTAGGCTTACCTGGAACCCGCACATTATAACCGTGAAGACAAAGATCGAGGGTCGGATCAAAAGTATTTACCTACTGATCAACAGACGATCTAAATTGTGCCTAGACAATAAACTTACTAATACAATGTTCAAGCCTGTCATCATAAATGCTTCGGGCGTCTGGGGACAAGCGGATGGAGCCATCCACAGAGATTTGTAGCTGCCTCCCATAAAGCAGTCCATTTAGTCGAGGAATCGGTGAGTTCTTGATTTTGCGAAAACTCACGATAATTCATCAGTTAAGGAAGTTATAGATTATGCTGTAGATGACCCCTCCCGATATAGAAGGCCCCGACACTGTCGAATGAGGCCCCCATGTCCCCTGTTAACAGCGAAAACCCATTTGTCCCTCTGACAAAAATCAGCCGCAAGGGTGATGGAGCTAGGCTCGAACCTGTCTGAACTGAAGATGACTGCCATGTCTCCATAATGTAGCATTTTAGGAACACATTGAAGAGAAAATATGTATGGAAAGGGGCAGAGGTGAGAAAAAATTCAAATTGAATTCAATTGGTTTGGACTTATATCGTCTAATATGATATAATATGATTTGAAATCCCTGAAAGTATCAATAAAATCAATTGGAATAGATGAAAATAACAATTCAGTTTTTTTTATCAATATAATTGTTATTTTCAGCTATTCAACTTGATTTTATTGATTCTTTCAGGGTTTTCGAATCATTTCATATCAAATTGGACAATGGAAGTTTGAACTGATGAAATTCACCATGGAACTTTGTCAACCACCTCCAAACAAAATTCCAATTTGAATATGAAACAGCGAAAACAAGAGACTTTTCATGTCCACAGTAAATAAAGTATCACATATCTCTTCAAAAATACCGCTACACGAAACAAATTCCGTCAATCAGATCTTTCGTTCAATTAAACACCCCATTTTCTCCAAAATTTCATGGACGAGTTTTGCTGGTTTTCTAACTATATCCAATCTATCAACCAGACTAATCAATTAACTACACCAGTTTTCGGACAAAATAAACTTTCATATTTTTACACATTTCATAGTAATTACTAATAATTAACAATTCTTGGCGTCTGCCAAACATATTTCGTGATCACAGGGATTTTTCATACATAAATTATGACGTTGGACCAGCAAGATCTTGGATTCAAAACTGTTCTTCTATCAAAAATATCCACTCAAAACTATCTAATGATATGAAGACGCCTAAAAATATTCTTGCTACTTTCCATCGTGGCAAATTCAGGTTGATTTTTTTAATGTAAGCAATTATATATTTTTTCCGGAGTTTCATACATAAAAAAGTAACATCTGGTCGTGAAATTGCAGCCAGCTATTTCGTTACTGAACATTTCTAGATGGGGAAGCTTTTTTGTTATATATCCAATTATAAAAGTTTTTGGTTAATATCTCTGAAACTACTAGTAGCACGACGAAACGAATAATAACACCTATTTTGTTTCATTAATTGTCTAGAAAACTTTTTCTTCCTTTTTTTTCAAAAATCGTCGTTTCTCATACATTTGCCTTGTGCTAAATGAAAATGAAATTATCTTTGTGAATGATGTCGTTATGATAAAATGTTCAACAAAAAAATCTCTATATGTGACGAAAAAAGGTACAAAGTGTAGAAAAACGCATTTGAGTTTTGCAGTGTATTACTACTATATACACGCCTTCAGTGGTGTGTAAGATCTTGGTATCTTTGGTCTGGGTATTTGTGACGTCATTCTTTCAATCGGAGGTGTTTATTCTTGTTGTAGAGTGGCGGTAGCTTCAGTTATCGAGTCTGTGACTGGGCTTCAATGTAGCTGATTGAAGTAACCTTTTCATTGTCATTCACTATGAAAAAGCTCCTGTGATATCAAAACATATCGTGATACATTTTTGTAAATAAAGTTTGTGACGATCGAATCGTATGGAGTAGTTTATGAAATTAATATGGATCTTCATCAATTAACGACCGAATCAATTAGAAAGTTATATATAATATTTATTATAATTATTTTGATCTCCTTCTCTAATTGTGATATGGTTCAAACTATGCTCTTCAGATATTATTGTCCAAAACGGCATCAGGTGAAATGATTTGTTGAAGCAAGACAAGGATGAGCATTACTCCAAATTCATATTTGTATATTGTAACTTCAATTTGGAGATCAAGAAAACGATATAATCTATCATCAGTTCATATTCTGACGATAATTTCTATAGCTGAAATAATCTAAAATTCCAATATGTACCATATAAGTATCAAATCACTCTACTATTGTGGTTTGTCAATAAAACGAAGAAATTTACTGTAGTGAAGTGGCCACCAGATTCACCAGATTCCATATTGATGAATTCAAACACATATACTCAGTGAAGAACACTTCACTTGACTATTGGATTCTTGATATCGAAGAGTAGCCTGTTAGACTTGTATGATACATCGGAGAACAGGTGTTTTCCAGATATTTAGTAAAACGTATTCATCCACTGAAGACGTCTATAAAAGCTCCACATACATGGTTTTCTCAATTCTTAATACAGTTTTCAATATTCTCAAAGCGATTCATTACACCATTTCATGAAGTAAACTATATTTAACTGACACAATTTTCATCTCATTCACAGCCCTATAACGTTACAATGATTATTCTATCTACCATAGGAACATTTTGAAAAAATTTTGCTGGTCAAAGTCATATTCACTCAATTTTAAAATATATATATTTTGTTTCAACCACTAAATATCATACAGATGATGAGACATTGTTAGTATTTCATAAAAGAATAACCTAGCAATTTTTATGACAACTGGTTACAAATATGACATATTAAATTTACAAAATACAATCAGTGCTCAAAACTTTAAGCTTAGATCTCGGGAATATGTACAAACTGTGGTTCACATATCTCTTGGGACATATTTGGTGAAATACCTAAAAAGGATCCTTTCAAAGAATATTACTAACTTTATCAGATGAGGTATTCTAGTAATGTATTTTGGATAGCCAGATTTGATAGTGCTTAGAATGGAGGAGCTACTATTGAGATTAACCCAGTTGTGAACTCTATTCCAATATCGTTCCTCATGAGCAAACTTCTGAAATTCATTTCAGGGATGAATTAATAACAGGCAAAATGACTTTGTACTTCCTTCGGAATGAATTCAGCTTCCATTGGAGTAATTTTTCAATTTTTGGTAAAATCGAAAACCGAAAGATATAAAAATTTAAAAAAATATCAACTGGTTTTCGTAACTGAATTCATGAGCGAGATCTAAGCTGATATAATTTATAAGTATCTCTTATTCTATGTAGAAATTTATACAATACACTTATTTCCTTTCAGGAGGATGACGACTAGTAATATGATTGTTTTGAACATTGAAGGATGTAGATATGTACAAAGTTCGAAAAGAATACGAGAGCGAAATGAAATGAGACCAGTTCAAAAGTTCATTTGATTTTTCTTGTGGTAGTAATACCCATATTTTTTCAAAATTGAATTAATTTTTTTCATACCTCGTGGAGGCTTTATATGCACTATAGGTGTATCAGTTGGCAATTCTCAGATTACTCCAGCTTTTGTTTCATTTGATATTTGAATCTCAAAAATGATTCTAGGCGATCGTAATCATTGTCTCCAGAAAATTCAACAATGATATAAGAGAGTTCACAGTTTTTTCGAATAGTTGATTTCAATTTATTCATTATTTTTCATGTTTTTCAGGTTTGAGGTTTTGATATTCGATACTCCGACAAATTTTCATAGATTTGAAATTGAGAAGGAGATTCGTCAGACTTCTCAGTAATATTTGCAAATAATATATTTCAATATTACACAAAGAGTTTTTAAAATTTTTACTCATATCGTTTCATTTAGTCATTGAAACACAATTTTGTCCGAATTCACAATATTGATTTGGTCTCATTTCATTTTCGTCCTAGAAAAAATATAGTTTATAAAAACCCAATTAGTGCCATATGAAACTACATCGTCAAAAACTCATGGAAACTGAAATATACATAGGGAATGTTCAAAGCAGCGAATTAATAGAGTATTACTCACATTCAGAGTTGAACTCACATTCAAAGTCTTTGGCTTGCCGAAGCATTTTTCATCGTCATCAACGATGGAAAATTTATCTCAAAAACATAAACAGGCGGATGCAGCAGAATAGTAGGAACGAAGCATGAGAATTTTGAGATGTTGTTTGGCTTGATGCAGCTGCAACAAAAGGAAAATTATATTAGTGATGTTATCGAGATAGTCAATGAAGATTATATTGAAGGTTCCTTATATCTAAGAATCACATGGGCAAGTGCGGTCGTTAGTAAGTAACACCAGAACAAGCACATCATCACTCAACTTCAGTTGGAACCTCAACCCTATCATTTATATTCAAAACAACGATAAAAATAAAAACAACAATGAAAATTTATTGGGGGCGACATATCATCTGAAGATCTTGATCTACCAATGTCCTCTCTCTTGTGAAACAAAATGTAGGGTGTCTCCAGAAGCTCCAATAGATTCAATGCATCGCCAGAACACTTCGTGACACGAGTATCGCCAAACTTAAACCAGTCCGTTTCGTCTTTGATCAAAGCGTAATAATGAACAAATTCAACGCCAGAACCACAACATATAATTATTTATCAATTACAAATTTCATAACTTTGGGCTGAAAAGTTAGTATACAATATGTTCATTCACTAAGTGGGTCTTCTCTCTCAATTCATTTGTTTAAACAGATTATTGTTAAAAATAACGATTTGGTGTTGGGAAAGAACTCTAGTAATATTAATCTTCAGCACACTTTAATGGGAGCTACGTCTTTATGTGTTTTTCCAGTTGCCGGCAAGACGAAAGAAGACATTTCCTTGTTGTTTCGACGGAAGGCAACGCTCCAGCAAGCAACCTTTTGGGATTTTTTATTGATTCTGATGAAGATCCATAGTAGTTTCATAAACTACACCTTAAAGCCCTGTTTTCCTAGCATTTTTCGCGTCGCGTGCGACGTGTTACGCCCAGCTTAGTAAGTCGCCTATTCCTCCATAGGGAGGAATACGACTGTTTTCCTAAAGAGCGCAACACGTTTCACGCCGACGTGATGCGCTCAACGTGTTAGACCGACTGTCAGATTT
>WOGN01002131.1:1921-18712 GCA_015342105.1 Leptinotarsa texana
AGTCTCATTCCAAGCGGTAGATTGGAGAGGATATTTCTGTTCATCCCCAGCCACCGCCTTAGATTGAGGTTTAGTTTTTGTTTTTGTTTCATTTTTGTAGCAACGAAAGGCTTGGTCACCTCTGGTAGAGCTCCGCATTACCAGAGAAAGGCTGATTACAATGAGGCTTCGCCTTTCCTCAAGGGGATCATTCGTAACCGCATATCACCCTGCGGTCATTCAGCTGTCGGCACGATGCCTTACACCTTAGCTTGAGTAGGCTGGTCCAGGGTTTCATATTTTCCAAAGACTTTTGGAAAGTTTCAGTTCCCCTCACTCTACATATTTCTGCCATTAACCAGGAGTCCGGCGAACCCGTCCCTAACGCCACGTTAGCTTCCCGTTGGCCTCCAGTCCCCTGGCCGTTCCCCTATGCGCCACCTGGGGACGCGTCCGATAAGTAGTTAAAGTTAATTGCATCAATAATAATACAACATTCAATAATAATATAAGTTACAAATATTCAAATATATATAGATGAAAGAATATATAGAATAAGGTGGATTGAAAATTTAAAACTTATAGTTCGAAGAAATAAATGATATCAATAATAATATAATATGTTATGCAAACGAAAGGTACCCACAGAGTCATAGACTGTTAGTGGTGATGATATCGTGCATTTCCTATTACATAATACCAATATAAGAATGTTCTTGTTATAAAAACCTATAAACCCTTTTTCATTTCATTTCCTATTCCAAATTACTTGTTATATTCAATAAACCTATGAATTCCTAATCTTTTTGTGTTCAATTTCTTTTAGATTGTTCATAAATTTGTTGAATACTATTATAGTTTTCATTTCATGAGGCAGACATTTAAAGAACCTTGGAAGCAATTGGGTATAACAGCGTTGACCAATAGACTTTCAGTCAAATGGTGTTTAAAAATGATCCATCTTCCTTCTCGTATGGTAGGTATATTCTAACTTGGAGAGGTTTAATTTATGTTTAAATGCAAAGCAGGTTGCTTTGAAAAAATAATGTTGTTGAATATCAAATACTTTAGATTTGTAATATACATTTTCAGAAGAAGAACAACTCAGTAGCACTTGTGCTAGCTCTGTGATTTATACAAATACTTGTTTATAACTACAGCTGTAAAACAATAAAGATGATTATTATTGTTTCTTTCCAGCATAATTTCTTGAGGCACTTCCAGATTCTTAATATACTCTTCCAATGCACTACCCCAGCCAATTATACCATAAGTGATTCTGGATATAACTAGCGCATAATAAATCATTCCAAGATGGTTATCATCGAATAATTTTCGTTAAAATTGTATCGAATCGATAAAAAATACATTTTACTGTATTACATAGTTTCGAAATGTGTGTATTCCATCTGAGATAATTTCTATTATGTTACCTAGATATTTAACCGATTTAGTTTCTTCTACTTCCAGGTGTTCATCAATCTTAAAATTATTATAGTATGGTTAGGAGTCCTTGTGGCATGAGAAGGAGATGGAGAAAGTTTTATCAAATTCATGATGAGAACTTTGTGGTTAAACCAATTGTTAATTGCTTTCATGTCTTTCTCTATAATTTCCTTCAGTTTATCCCAATTTTTTTCATTGAAAATTATAGCAGTATCATCGTTGAAACTCACAACATCTCTCTTTATATCTGGAGAGAATATATAGTTAATGTAAAGTACAAACAATAGTGGAACAAGGACTCTACCTTAGGGTACACCATTCTAAACAGTATTTTCATCACTGGTACAGTTATTCCGGTTACTTAAGTAGCTTTCCATCGATGTTTTTATCACTTCTCAATAACCCAAATCCTCCAATACGTCCAAGACCTGTTTGTGATTTACCGTATCAAACGCTTTGACGATATTTAGAAATACACCTATCTTTTTTTTCATTGTCCAGTGGTTTATAGATTCTTTATGTTACATACTCAATCACATCCTCTCATCTTTGTGGAATACTCTTCAATATCATGGCCTCATTATATTTTTCACACTTGTTCTCCATATAGATTGTCCATGAACTGCTCATCTTCTGTGATTCAGTTCTTCAGTTTCCTGTAAAAGGTGATTAACTATTTTCGCCTCTTAACGTCATTAACTGTGAGTTTCCTTTGAGTCTTCCAGGTGGATAGTGCTCAGTGAGTAGATCTCTAATTATTTCTAGTGGACTCTTGCCTTGTGGTGACTTTAATGATACCAGCTGATAAGCCAGAAATAGGTGTCTGCATATTTTTCAAGAAGTGCGCTTTCATAAATGTTCCCTGATAAGATTAATCGAGGATTCTGTTTCGAATATTAGTTTTTATGAAAACCTTCAACTTGCACAAGCAAAAAGACGAGTGGGATGACTATCTGCTGACAAATTATTGTTCAATCTACTATCAACCAAGTACCAAGTTTGCTTTCATTTTCCGAAATTCATATTGAATGGGTTGAAATGATATTTTTTTTGAAACGGTTAGATCAGGTGTTGCATGCATGAGCCGAACCACTCATTTCATATCAGTATTCATACCAAATATTGATTATTCAGTTTCGACAGGTGATTTATTTCCAAAAGAGTAAGATTATTCAGTAGAATACAAATGCATAATTGGAAAGGGAAGTGGAATGATTTTTTCAGCTGAAGGATTCTTGTATATTCTAATTTTCATCAAGTACCAAGTTTTCCTTCATTTCTCGAATTTAATATTCATTGGGTTGAAATTATATTTTTCTTTGAAACGTTCGGATCAAGCATCGCGTGCCCCCCATTTTCACCAGTAGTTTCATCACTCAATTGAGATTATGAATATTGATTCCTGATTCGGAAGAAGTTATTTTTATTTTCATTGATTTTCTGCACTTTTGCATTCAGAATAACTGTAAAGTTAATCTGTAAGAACAGGCCCTTTATTTTTAACTTCTTTAAAACCATTTGTGAATATAAGTGATTTGTGATATAAGTGATAAGTGATAAATGTTGTCTTCAGTATAATTAGTTTAAAAACTTTATGACCTTCTCATGGAATTAATCATTCTAGTGCTAATATTCGAGTCAGAAGTGGTAGTAAAACTCCGCTATGCTGAGAAGTGGCAACGAGAGCCTTTAATACGAATTTCGATTCAAGTTTTCCCTAACGACAACTCACAGTAATAGCAATCGAACTATCCTCCCGGTGTGATATCGAAAAGTACCTAACATACAAGAAGCCAAAAGGGTCCTGGGAACGTCCTTCCGGTCACGTTAAGCGACTGCGTCCGCCTCTCAATTATTTTGATCAGGACACCGACCCATCTTCCCTATCTAGCGGCAAAACTTTTTTATTGTTTGTCGTCGCAAAAAACTTTCTCTTCTAGAATCAATTAACCTTTGAGAGTCATGCGCACACATTCGAGTAGTAATTTTATTTCGTTTTCAAAGAGAACGTAATTTGAGAGCCGGAACTTTTCGAGCTTATTTCCTTACTGGCAATCCTTTGATCTAGACAATGACATTGTGATTCGGTGCACGATTTTGAGTCCGTGATTGTCATGCGCGACGTATACGTGGTAATGTGATTTTGTTCGATGAGCATGTGTCCAATTCTGAAGAATAAACAAGGAATGGAAAATTTTTGTTTCTTTGTACACAAAGAATGTGAAGTTTATAATAATTCCATCATTGTTATCAGGTAGACCAACATAAATATCAGATACTACTCAAAATGTTTTTGAGTAAACAGTCAACAGAGTTTGAAAGATCATTGGTATTACCTACTGATTGGAAATTTCAAACAGACACATTAGATATGATTCAAAAATTTATCAACAAACAGATATTGTATATCAGCCATACTTTAAGTGTTCCGCGGAACTCTAGATTTCCGCGATATCCCTGTAGGGGTTCTGACTGAAATCAGAAACAAATTCAGAACACCTCTCTCTGGTCGACTGTTTAGATCCAGCGTATCATGATTCACAAGGCGCATCATACTTTGTTAAGTCGACACAAACGTCGCTCGAGACAAAGCTAACGCTGCCTATGCCGTCATCACCGATATCTATGTGTGAGCGCAGATTCCTTTCGATGAAATCGAGATTGTTTACACCACAGTTTTTGTATTTCCATTTTCATTTTGGCTTTTTATTTATCAAAGGCGCCAACTCGAATAATGTCGTTACTAGGACCATGAAAGCGATAATCGCGCCTCTAGACTCAATTAGGACAAGAACTCTAAACAAGCGATAATTGGAAGCAGAAGTCTCACAAGGTGCAATCCTTTTACCACACCTCTTCTCGGTATACACAGCAGACGCGCCCAAGCCAGAGAACAACTTTAACAAGTTGGACGCGGACGTCGCTGGCGAGATCGAATAGCCAAGCGGACGTCACCAATTACTTTCAGCACCGGGCAGATAGACTAGAGAAATGGGCCAACCTGTGGAAGATCAGGCGATACTGTTTACTCGGAGGATGGTACACCCGGACGGAAACGCCATCTTCGACGGACAAGAGATTCCGTGGACCAATGAAGCTAGATACTTAGGGGTCAACACAGACAAAAGGTTAACGTTCAGGTCTCACGTACGGCAGATAATAGGAATGGAGAGATCTGCCCGACAAAACGTATTACCAATAATAGGTCGAAGAAGCAACATGGGGCTGAAAGTGAAGCTGCTGATGATAAAGACCGTGAAACTACCGATGATCCTGTATGCCTGCACTGTCTGGGGCCAGTGCGCAGCGACATACAGAAGACAGATCCAGTGGTTTATAAACGCGTGCGTATCGCCGTAAACGCTCCAAGATGTGTAGACCGGCATCTAGACCTGATCATACACTATATAGACACATACATGGGGAAACACGTAGAGGAAAAGTTTGCGATGTACATAACGCAATGACAGGGATGACCCCAGATTCCGAGAGAGGGACAAACACAGGAGGCCAACGAAGCGGAACCAAAGACAACCCCCGAGAGTCGCTGTCAGGCGGCTCCGGTAATTGAAAAAAAAAATTCACCCAGACTTCAAATTGATCTCATTTTCAGATTCACTGAGAACCAACACTTGCTCGCGACTGAATATACTCGCGTCCGGTTAGTTTTTGGGACCCCATGCAATGATTTACTAAGGAAAGTCATGATCAAACAACACAACAGATTAGAAAGTAAAAGCACTTGGGTAGCTGATTCTCGACCAAAGAAGGTCAGTTGTCAATCTGGCTGAAGTGCCCATTAGTAAGTTGAGGGCCACTTCGGAGGAGCAGGGGTGGATGGAAGAGATGGGATGTTTTGCACACAGTAACCGTGTGGGGAAGAATTCAACTCAGGGCACTCAACCCAAGAGGGTCAATGGGGGGGGGGTACAGTTAGTCAGTCAACGACTAGCGTTCGGAGCGACGAAGTGTTTATTGTTCTCCTGCTGTATTCTGATGGTATCAGTTTTGAACATTTCATCTTTGGACTAACTCTTTTACACAGTGACTATCGTGCATTATTTTGACCCCACCATCCTGAAATGTTACATTATTAATGAAGAGGAAAAGAACACTGGCTTGAAGGCGTTGAACGTGTTGCAAAAGTATCTTCTGGAGAAGCCGAGTTTTCAAAAGCAGTACACGCGGAGTAATTGGCAATAACCTATTCAGACGATAATGCAACGACATTGAGTTTCACGGTTACAAAGGCGAAAAGAGGAAGTATGATAATTCATATATCAGTTTCAGATTTTTTGATTCCAATCGCTCACCTCTCTACATGCTGTGTAGTTAACTGCTTTCTAATAGTTCCATGGTATCTGTTAAGTTACGCCGACATTTAGAAACTGTATACCCCGAGTCTAAAGACCAGAATAAAGAGATTTTTGTACGTAAAAAAGAACAGTTTATTAAACATAAACATTAAATGTATGCTTGATCTAAAAATCTGCAAAGCATCTTTCCGCTATCAAACGATACTGTTTCACGAAGAATTCAAGATCTGAGAAGCTACGTCAAACAAGAACAGTTACACGTCTACTGATATTGCTGGTCTGACTATCTTGCTGTCCATCGTGAGATATCCATATGAAAGTTAAAGAAGACATGCTTTTGTGTTTACTGCTGTCCATAAACACAAACGAAGAGAAAATTTTTAATAAAATAAACATATTTTTGAAGAAAATAATCTCAGTTGGAACGATTGCATTGACAATAGTACAGATGGGGCCAAGGCGATGGCGATGAACAGTAGTTGTGTCACGAAAAAAAAATAAAGCACTACGCTGTATTTCCAGTCATAGTATCCTGCATAGACAAGCACTTGCGATGAAGCAAATGCCGTTGAATCTGAAATTATTCATAGATAAAGTGGTAGAAATGAATCATTTCATAAAATCACAACGACTACAATCCCGATTATTATCATTATTGAGTGAATACTATGGCAGCAAACATAA
The DNA here is from genome assembly GCA_015342105.1 of Leptinotarsa texana. Lineage (NCBI taxonomy): Eukaryota > Metazoa > Arthropoda > Insecta > Coleoptera > Chrysomelidae > Leptinotarsa > Leptinotarsa texana. The sequence continues at coordinate 8,347 of WOGN01002131.1, forward strand.
AACACTCCTGTACCATACGGAAGTGCGATGGCTGTCTCCTGCAACATACGGAAGTGCGATGGCTGTCTCGGCTGTCCCTTGACAAGTTTTGGTCCAAAGTAAGTTACAAACCCTTTGGTATATACATTTTGACAAAAAGAAAGACTAATTGTTTTCTCGGATCTGGCTCGGGTGTCGTGTATGTGTGTCAGATATAAAAAATACACTTTTCAAAACAATTGTTTAATTATAGGATTACATCAACTATTTCGGTCTCCAAAAGGGTTCCATCACAAAAAAAGTTTAAGAACCGCTGCTATAGCTGACTATACACCTGTAAAATACTATTGCAGGTTCCTGAAAAAAGAAAAGGTTCTGGTTTTCTACTTTTTCATCTTTATACGAAAAAAATGCCAATCTTTCAGAGGACAAAAAAAAAGACAGACAAAACTGGAAGAGAAAGCCCTCTCAAAATAACTACTTTTATATATACATCAAGTTACTCGAAAGAAAAATTACTTTCGGAACAACTACTTTCATATGAACATTGAATATTATACAAACAACACTTTTTTCTATCCAGTTTGTACTCCAAACATTTGCTTTGGAATTGATTCAGATGTCATTCACAGGTTTTCTACACAATATAATAGATAGATGGAAGAGAAAAAATTTCACTCGAATGAAAAACTGTCATCCTTATTGGCAGATATCAGATGTTTCGGAATAAGAAACTTGCACCAATCTGAAGAACATCACAAGGTGAAGCTCTCAATTCCTTAAAATAATCACGACTCCAGTCACGAATGAGTGTCATCAATAACAGAACGCTTATTTCATTAAATCCCAACCATAAGATTTCTGTTAGTATTGAGAAGGGTATATTTTTAGGCAAGGGCAGTTTTTGCAAAAGTAACGTTTTTTGGATTTCTACTTTCCAATCTTTATAAAAAAAATGAGCGAATCTTCCAAAGAAAGACCAATTCGCAAAAAATTCGTGGCAATATAACATTTTTAACTGATTGTCGCTTTCATTCCATTATGTATCCGTTTCTCTAACTTGTTTACTTTCGACAGATTGAAATGATAAATCATTAACACAATTCACCTGGAGGGGTATCAGACTCATAGCTTGCAAACATTTGGACTAACTGAAAATTACAATCTTCAATTGAAGTTTTAGTTCCATAACTAAGTATTCAATTACAAAATATCTAGGCGAAACACTAAAAATCATGTAATTCCATCCATTTCCGCTGACGAAAACTCATTTTCCTGGTGGAGGAAAATACAGAAATTCTGGATATCTGGTCCAACAATTAAACGTAGAAATGAAAAGAATTTACGATGCAGGTGTTCCTACTAAATATTTTCTATTTTAACGAATAAAAAAATGTTGGAAGTTTCTGAGATATCAGCTTTCTACGAAGAATCCCAAAGAAATCTTTTAAAATTATTCAACGTTTTGCTTTAAAATGCGCTGAAGGGAACGCTGAAGAAAAATTATTTCTTTTTTCAGCAAACTGAAATGAAGTTGAATAATTTCAGTGGAAATTGTTATGGGCTATCTCAAAGCTTGGTGAATATAATTATCCTCAATAATCAATTCAGATTACTAGGTCAATAATATTATATTGGAACACTCAAAAGACTAGTTGATTACAATACACTGGATATGAATGAAGAAAAAATCACTGTATGAAATCTATGATTCTACATAAAGAAATGAGTGAGATATGGGTTTTTCACTTCAAAAACCAAATGAAGTATTTCAAATGAGTGATATGATGGGTTTTTCAATGAATTTTACTTACTTAAAGTTATCGAAACTTTGCTCACCAGAAGAGTTTTATGATTTATGTCCAACAATGTATCAGCCACTCTTTCATTACTGATACCTGGAACACATTATCACTATTCAAAAGTGGCAAAACAAAATTGAAACAAAAATCAAATAGATATTGTTCTCATAGGTTACAACTTTTCATGACTTGGAGAGCATGACTTATTACGTTTTCAATTTCTTGGCCAGGTACCACTCCTTTTCCTTTTGGGCATATTGATACTAGCTCAAAAAATAATTATGAAAATTATGGAAACAAATGATACAAAAGAATGTGTCTTTCACTTACTTTCCTTCACTGAAGATTCACAATTAAAATCACCTTCGTTTAAACATGTACTTAGTCAAACCACAGATCCCACATATCAACTCTTCTCCTATTGTAGGTTAAGCACCATGACTTATAAGATACTATTGTCTTTTACTTACTTTTCTTAAAGACTGGATATGTAAGTCAACTATTTGAAGATGCAGAAGCAAACGATTTGCTGTATTACAAATTGGACAATCCCAAACTATAACACTAATACACCATGCAAACCATGCACTACATATATGACTCTGCCATGTCAATCACCATGTTGAATGAAATGTCGATTTCAACGCAACGCGCTACACTTCAATTGACCAATGAGAAACGTTTACTTCCCCATTTCTTTATTGCCAGGAATTGTCGCTTTACAATTGAATAAGTTCAAATGGAAAAAGACAAATAGGATGAGAATAACCCGATTTATTGATGCAATTGGTTCATTTATTGGCACATTCGAATTTTTTCATTGTTTTCAACAGTTGTAGTTGAAGCATTGTATCAGAATCTTCGCGATGAGTTCAAAATCTGGTTAACACTTCAAGTGTTATGAACATTAGGTTATGCATATGATTAAAATCTTCAAATATTTTGGTTTTCAATATTATCAAATTATTTGAATACGTTATCATAAGATTATTCAAAATTCCAGTAATACACCGTATAATATTTCGAATTATACTTATTTTCAAAATATTTCATCGAAAATATTCGATCGACAATATTCTTAGAATATTCACGGGAGAATATTTTATTTATTTCATATTCTTCTGGCAATAATCCTGCCATATTTATTCAAGCATATTCTATGAATATTCTAAAGCCTTGTATATATTCCAAGAATATTCTATGAATATTTAAAATATATACGTTCGTTTTACGATATAAAGGGAATATTCCATGAATATTTGGTGCTTTATGGAAAGATGATCACTTGGTGATCGAAATACGTATCAAGGTGTTGAAATAACGGTTTGGTGTTTGGAAAAAACTCCAGTAATATTATTATCACTGTCTATAATTATTACTATCAGTATCATTATTATTTTCTCTAAGATTGCGAATAGTCGAGCAGTATCCCCGATATATTCGAGGGGGCGCGTCAGCATTATCAACCAATGACCACTTCCCATACCCTGGGGTGATCATTGAGTCCAAAAATTGCAGTTAGAATCCCTGCTTTCCTAACTACCTCCCTCACGTGGTGTCCGAAATAACTTTTATCATCGATCCAGATACCCAGAAATTTCATGTGCCTGGTCTAAAGTACATCCCTCCCCCTAACGGTAAAGCTTATTCCATCCCTTCTCCTAGGTCCTTTTACGTTGACTGCCTCTAGAGCCAGCTCCAGGCGTCTCTCCGAAACCCAACTAGCTATCCTGCTTATTGCCTCGTTTCCCCTTTCAGTCAGGCGGTAGCTGTCCGCTGCCTTGATCACCAGAAGGAGGTCGTCTGCATACGCTGCGGTGTAGCACCCTGCTGGTAGTCTCACCCTAAGTACGCTGTCGTACAGAACGTTCCATAGACACGGTCTGAGAACCGAGCCCTAGGGCACTTCCTGAGTCAGGCACAGCCTCCTCCTGCCGATCGAAACCTCCCTATTGCTTGTCACGAGTTGGTTAGATACCTACTAACACCAATGCTCCTTAACGAGGAAGGAACCCAGCTCCACACCGCCGTGTTAAATGCATTCCTAATATCAAACGCGACCACTGCCTCCCACTTCTCTGAGCCCCCGGTGGCAGTGTCTATCACCCACCTAGCAGCGTGTATCGTTGATCTTTCTTTTTGAAATCCGAACTGATTCTCGGCTAACTCCCCAAGTTCTTCTAATTCACTTTCAAGCCGGGTCTTTATGAGATGCTCATATAATTCACCCATGGTATCTAGCAGGCATATAGTGCGGTAATTCCGGGTTTCCGCATTTGGCGAGCCCTTCGGGATACGGGCAATTCTGGCTCTCTTCCATTCTATTGGAAAAGTCTGTGTCCTTAGGAGACTGTTAAATGAACTTTCCATTTTTTCGGGAATCGTGTTCACCACCACTTTGAATGCCTCTGCTCTAATGCCATCCGGTCCTGGAGGTTTGCCACTTTTGAGCTCATTCACTGCTTGTCGAATATCTTCTTCCGTGAACTCCCTCTTAGGGGGATCTGCACCATATCGCTTCTATTCCAAGTATCATCCCTGGTTGGAAAGAGTCCCTGGGCAATGTTCCACTTTTCTCTCTCATATAATTCATAGGACGGCGGATACTTCATTTACATGTCCCCGTGCTCTAGCACGAGTGGCTGCCCTTCTCCGGGTATTGCAATCTCTGCGTAAGGCTTCAATCTCATCGGACCACCAATAGGGTTGTTCCTCTCTCTACACAGCAGCGCCTACCCCCGTTTTGAAAGCGAGGGCCTGCGCAGCCCCAATCTTTTCCGCCACGTTAGATGCCATCACATCACGGGACAGTATTTTTACTGCTTCTGGGAATACCTCTCTGTTGAAGGTGGCATTCCCTTCGCGAGAGGGACGCTTTCCTCCTCTCCCCTTGCAACGTAAACTAACCTAACCTAACCTAACCTAAGCTAACCTAACATAACCTCACCTAACCTAACCTAACTTAACCTAACCTAACCTAACCCAACAAAGTAGCTAGAGTTAGTGATTTTTTTGACAAACAATTTTTATGTCAGATAAAAAATAAATATTTTTTTCAAAACAGTATTCTATGTTACTTCTGATACCTCCAAGAATATGCGTACAAAATTTCATGATGATCGGTTTAGTAGTTTTTGCGTGAAAACGGAAAAAACAAACTTACATTCCCATTTATAATATTAGTAGGAATGTTAGGTAATGTTCACTTATCTTGTGTTTTGATTCTTGAAAGTGTTCTTACATTGTAGATTTTTTGTCCAAACAGACGTGTTCACGCAGACGCAAGTCAAAATTTCTACCAGTTTGACCTGTATATACTGCAGAGAATTTTTCTATTTTATCTCGTTTTTATTCATGTAATTGAAGTGATCATAAATTACCACAAAATAAACAAGTCATCAATCACACATATTATTTACTCACCATTGTTGAACTTATTTTCGTTGAATGCCAAGAAATAACAATTTTATAAATTACTTCTTTTTTCTATGGATAATATTGCATTTCCGTTCTCTTTTTTCAAAATCTGTTTCGCCGGAGTTGGTTATTTGTCGAATTAGGTTTTGTATTGACCTGACATTGACCTGTTACTTGAAATACATTGAAATCTGTTAAAAATATGTTTTTTCGGTTTCGCCCCCCCTACAAACGATAAGAACTAACATTGTGGAAGAGTTCGATATACTAGAAACTACCGTGTAGTGAAATGCGTCTTGAATGAAACTGATGGTGAAAAAATTGTATATTTATCATGAAGGAGAGAACTTTCAGTTCTCCAAACTAGACAAAAAACAAATTTGTATGCAAAAACAACTGCAACTAAAAGGAATCTTGGCCAGAGAAATCACTATTACTTATGCCAAAGAGTATTCAACTATGTACCTGAAAACTTGGAAAAATAGATAATCAAGGCGAATTATAGCAGTGTCATCAAGAAAATGGTGAAACAGTATATACTCAGTTTGCAGAGATGATATACATAACTTCCTGAATTGTGAATCAGATATAGGCAGTAGATTTGAATTCGTGTCAGCAAATAAATTCATACATATGTACAAGATGTGATTATTTGATTGCCAACTGACATGGAAATTGCATGGCCATATGAGATTCATGTTTGTTTACTGTAGGTTATATTCTAGTAAACTCCACCATATTCATGCACTTGGTAACTACACATTATGGCTAATTATATCGTACTCTATTTTTTAATGATCTATAACAAGCTTTCAGAATTGTAATGAATTATATATTCTATTGTTATGTGTTGTCTTGTTTTACAAATTTTAACATATCAATTTTATCTATATTGAAAATTGCAACCTACATTGTATTACATAAATTAAATTGAAAATTCTCAAGAAAAAAATAACATCGCCAATGGCTTTGCCAATGGACTGTCAATGGCTTTGCGGTTTCTCTTCTTGTTTATTTGTTTTACATACTTTATAGGATATAATCTTGAATTTTATCCAAATTAAACTTATTGATTGTATAAGAAGGATGTATCATATAATACTTCGTCTCATCCCATTCAACTTCTGAAGCATCACGATAGAAAAGGTGAACCGAACAAAACCAGTCATCAAGAGCACATTTCCTTCGAGCTGGAGTCCGACTCTGTGAATAATGGATCGGAACAACTCACAAAGTACCTAATGGCTAGGATGCCTGCATCGTATTGCGGTTTTAATTGAAACTATGTGCACCAATTCTCGTCTATTTCTCTTGTGATACTGCTCCATTCTTTTGTTAACGCGTTATCACGCTTCCAATTTGTGTGCCTCATGTACTACTTACTTTATTCACGGATGTATCGATTTTCATCAGTCCAGGTCAGGAGGGACATTTTTCAAGAAGGTTATTTGAGTAGTTTCGTTATATTGATTGTTAGGGTAGGCGTATCCGATTCGTTTGATTATTTCTTCTTGTCAGAAACTGTTCCGTGGAAGCATCTTGATGAAAGAGTTTTTTGTTTCACAATCAATTCATGGTGTTGGGCTCTCCAAGCAGCATACCAGAGTCATTTGAAGGTTCATCGAACAGAATTTTGGTGGAGAAAGGGTTCAGGTATGAAATTTGAAGGTACAGTTCATTCAAAAGACTATCATTAGTAATTTTTCTCTTCCAGTCATACATGTTCACCTGAAATGCGGTTAACACGATTTCCATCACTTGCATGAAGCGACCAATAGAAGTGTATTACGAAGTCTAAATACAGTGACCACCATATGTAACGGATTAATTTATTTTATACGTTATTTGCCAAGAAAAACCCTGAAACACGTCAAATTATGTATTCGAAAAGACACTCTGTGACATAAAAAAATCCTCCTATTCAACCCCCCTCAACGTGACAGCCACCCTCCAATTTATTTAAATGCAAAAGGGGGTCAATTTTCTGTACAGCCATATTTTTATTTTTTAATTTTGTCCATGCGTCATAATGAAACAAAAAATCTAAAGTGTCGGAAGGTATCACGTAGGTATTCCATTGAATCCGTCCGCTGAACAGTATGCCATGCATCTTCAATTTTTTTGTTAGTTTTAACCAACCGTTGTTTGCCAGCCATGACATTTTCGAAGAAAGTTGTATGCAGTTGTTGTTTGTATTTCTTGTTCAATATTACTTTCAGGCAATGGGCTAAAAGTTCTAGCAATTTATCATTTGACTGAACGTCAAAGAGTAGAAGTGTTAATACTACTAGGATATGGGGACAAAACTAGAACCCAGAAGAATGTAGGTGAAATGTAAAGAGTAGAAGTGTTAATATTACTAGGATATGGGGACAAAACTAGAACCCAGAAGAATGTAGGTGAAATGTTCAATAATGAATATCCTGATCATCACAGTTCTCAATCTACCGTTAGTAGAATAGAAACGAAATTTCGTGAATTTGGGACTGCCAAAGATATTTCAAAACCAGGTAGACATCGAGGAGAATCCACATGAACCTACCCTATAACTTGCCGCCGATTACGACATAAGTCAAAGTTCTATATTGCGTGTCTTTAAAAGTGAAAAATATCACTTTAATAAAATACAATTGCTACATGAATTCAACGAAGACGATCCAGATCGCAGAACTGAGTTTTGCGAAATAATGGAAGCTAGGTGTTGGCGGTATCCTTTGTTTAAGAAAAATATATTGTTTTTCGACGAGTCAACTGTTTTTTCAATGGAACCATCAACAGACAGAACTGTCGAGAAAATCCCCATTGGATGATGGAGGCCCACATGCAATATACCAGTCTGGGATTATAAATAATCGCATAATTCGACCATATTTTTTCAACGATGAACGTTACTTGTAGTTTCAGACTGATTTTTCAGTTCCAACGCTGAAAATTCTTTTTCCATATAATCATAATCCGAATCAAATAGATAGGAGTATCTGGTATCAGCAAGATGGTGCTCCACCACATTTTGCAGCTGACGTTCGTGCATATCTGAGTAAAGTTTTTCCCAACAGATGGATTGGTAGATGAGGTGCCATAGAGTAGTCAGTCCGTTCTCGCGACATGTCACCACTTGACTAATTTTTGTGGGGTTACTTAAAATCCAAAGTATACTTACGTCAAAAGACCAAACAATATTCAAAGTTTTCAAAACAGAATTAGAAAAAAAATAGAACGTATCACTCCCGAAATCATTCAAGATGTTGTTGATGACGTTCAGCAACGCCTTTATCATTGTCAAGAAACGAATGGCTGTCAGTTTGAATATTTGATCTGAAGACTTCCATTAGTTGCACATTCTTTGCTACCGCTTCAATAATTGATTAAGATAATACAATTTATTCTATTATTTATTTTTGACGCATGCACGAAATTGAAAAATAAAGATATAGCTGTACAGAAAATTGAATATCCTTCAAAATGAGGTATCACTTGACCCCCTTTTGCATTCAAAAAAATTTAGGGGGTGGCTTTCACGTTGGAGGAGGGGAGATTTTCAAATACATAATTTGGTATGTTTCAGGGTTTTTCTTGAAAATTTGCTTCATATCTTCTATATTATTTCTTTTTTATGTAATTTCGTTTATTGTTTTCCACAACTTCGAGGAACTTCCTTTATTATTATCAATTTTTATTTTATAAAAGTTAATATATTGGATCAATTAATAAATCTTTATCACGCAGTGGCTTGTAACATTTTTGTTGAGTGTTGATATAAAAATTGATTCTCTGTGCTGAAAGTATCTTGTTTCCAGGTATAATTCCAATCAATAATTTTCCGGGTGTCAATCACAACTTTGTTATTTATTCTAGAAACACGTAGAAGTTGAGCCTTGGCTTGATGAAATTGTTTAATTTTTCGTTCACATAAAACCTCTAAGTGGCGCTTCTTTCAATTGAAATATTTTACTCTTGAGTTTATCGCATTCCAAATACCGACCACCAGTGGAAAGACTGCTTAGCTTGTGACTTTTATTAACACTAGACAAATGAAAAGGTTGTATAATATAGTGTGCTGTTCAAATTTCATGGGCTGCGTAAATTCGATGAACATTTATACAATCATTTCGAATTTATATTCACAGCTTAAGCCATTTATCATGAACTTGTATAAAATTTTGTGTAAAGATGGAATATGGAAGGCAAAAATACTAGAAATTTTGAAATTTGCATACTTTAAGTGAAAAAATACTAATAGAGAAGGAAGAAAAAATTGAAATTCGGGATAATAAAGTTGATGCATGAATATTTTATTTTGAAGTAAAATTGACAGATGAAACTTTCAAGATGGCGATTGGGCGCCATCTGAGAAAAAAATTAAAGAAAGGGGTGTCTAATGATACATTTTCTTGAACTTCCTGGCAAATGCTTCACAACCCTAGAATGTATTGTCAATATCTTCAACTACCACCAAATGGCGGAACTTTTGAGAATTGCCTGAATACATTGACATTTAACTACATAATATGAGGTGATAAGTTGGAGGTCAGTCCAGAAGATGCGCGAAATGGTTGTTTTGAACTTCTTGACATATGAACAGCCTATCTGATATTTCACGCAAAACATTTTCGAAGATAGAAACGTCAATATCTCTACAAGTATATATTATTCTCTGCCATATATCCAATATTGAAGCAGGTTCAGTTCAGTACACCTTCAGATTCAAATATCTCTATAAAAAAGTCCAAAGGTGTCAAATCTGGCAAGCAGGCTGGCCATTCCGTAGAACCTCGACGGCCAATCCAACGACCCGGAAAAGTAGTATCCATATATTTTCTTCCTTGTTTGGAGTAATGTGATGGTGCTCCATCTTGTTGGAATACAATATCCTTATCAAATTCATTAGGATTCGCTTCACGATTTCAGTAATGAGAGGGTCAACAGTAGTTTCCAGAATATTCAAATACAGTTCCCCTGTGAAATTTTGATCAATAAATAGAGGTCCTACGATTGGTTTCCCATAACGTTAATTTCTTCTGGATATTGGGTATGTGTTTCCCGGAATACGTGAGGGTTGGTGTCACTCCAATAACGGCAATTTTGTCTGTGAACATTGCTTTTTTGAAAAAATGTACATTTGTCACTGAAACAAATATTGTGGAGATAGGTAGGATGCCTTACAATGG